>VZTI01000074.1:193292-361172 GCA_013397865.1 Struthidea cinerea
AACCCTTTGTGCCTGACCCCTGAACTGTTGCTCACCCCTGGCAGGACAAGTTTATGGCAGGACAGTTTGTCCAGAAGGATCCTGTAAGAGACAGTATCAAAAGCTTTACTGAAATCTGGAAAGATTACATCAGCTGGCTTGCCTTGATCAGCTAGGTGGGTTACCTTGTCATGAAAGGAAGCAGGAATTTCCTCTCATGAAGCCTTGCTGGCTGTGACCAGTGACTGTGTTGTTCTTCAAGTGTTTTTCAATCCCTCCCAGAATAATCTTCTCCACAACTTTACCAGGCACTGAAGTGAGACTGACAGGCCTGTAGTTTCCATGGTCCTCCTTTTTGCCTTTCTTGATAATTGGAACAACATTCAACAGGTTCCGGTTACCTGGGACCTCTCTGGATTCCCAAGATTGCTCAAAAATCAACAAGAGAGGTTTCGAAATTACCAACCAGCACTCTGAAGATTCTTGGATGAATGCCGTCAGGCCCCATAGATTTGTAGGAATCTAGCAGGAGCAGCAGATCCTGCACAATTTCAGGTTTGACTGGGAGTTGAACATTCTCACAATCATGGTCCTGCAAGCACTGAGACCCCCTTGGTCCATCACTCATGTTGAAGACGGAGGCAAAGAATGCATTATTTACCTCTGCCTTGTCTACGTCCTCTTGGTGAGGTGACCATTCTCATCCTGTAATGGGCCAATGTTATTTCTACAGTGCCTTTTGCTATTAATATATTTGATAAAAGTCTTTTTATTGTCCCCCACATTTCTGGCCAGCTTCAACTCCAGTTGAGCTTTGGCCACACAAATTTTCGCCCTACTGAGTGGCAAACAGCATATCTCTGTTCTTCCAGTATCACCTGACCTTGCTTCCACTGTGCGTATACATTCTTTTTTTGCCTCATTTCCAAAAGAAGATCCCTGTTCAGGCAAGCTGGCCTTCTGCCTTGTCTGCTTGATTTCCAACACTTGGGAATTGCCCGCTGCTATGCCTTAGGCGGTGATGTTTAAAAAGTGACCAGCACTGACAGACACCAGCATCTGCAAAGGCATTCTCCCAGGGGACTTTACTCACTAGTGCCCTGAGCAGCCTGAAGTTTGTTCTCCTCATGTCCAGAGCTGAGGCTTTGCTGGCACTTTTCCTCCTGACAACAACTCGATCACTCTGTGATCACTGCGGCCAAGACGGCCGCTCATCTCCACTTTGCTCACAAGATCCTCCCTGTAGACAAGCAGCAGGTCCAGGAGAGCATCTTTCTGAGTTGGTTCCCTTAGGACCTGTTCCATACAGTTGTCACCCAGGTTTTTTAGGAATCCTCCAGCCTGGGTTGTACTAGCTGTGTGATGCTCCCCGTTAATTTCTGGCAAGCTGAAGTCCCCATGTAAGGACAAAAGCAGTTGACTTGGAATTGTCCATTAGTTTCTCAAAGAATTTGTTGGCATTATTGTCCTGGCTAGGAGGTCTATAGAAGATCCCCACATTGACATCCACATTATTGCTTTGCCCCTTGACTCTTATCCAGAGGCTCTCAACCATGCCATTTGCAACTGTGAGCTCCATACATTCTAACCCTTCTTTTACTTTTGAGTCCTGCTGCACAGAGATGGGCTAACTGGATATAACTTTCCAGACTGTCCCATGCTTTGAGAACTCATGTAGAGACAGCATCCAGAAGCAGAAAACCTCCACATTAGTAAAACCTCTAAACCTCCAGATAAGCAAATATGCTGGGAGATTAAAGGGGTGCTTTCTCTCTGCACTTCCTAAATGAGCACAGGCCAGCCATGTATTCCCAAAGGGCTTTGTCCTCTCTCACTTCTTCAAAGTCACAACATGTGCTCCTTAAAATGTGCCCTGCTGATGCAATTCAAAAACTCCGACTCTTCTGTCTGTGGTATGCTAAACATGGGTCTTCAAGGGTAGAACAAACAGCTACAGCACAATCCAAAGTCAGTAGGAAAATGCTAGTTGTCTCCTGCAGGCTTGTGGAAATTATCAGCTCAGTTCTACTTGTTCTCTCTCAGCTGTTTATCTGCCCTATGACATGCATTGTCTAAATTCAAAATTAAAAATATTCCTGAGGCAATGAAAGTCTTTAAGTACTTGCATTCCACAGTACATCAAAACACAGTAAAGACTGATGCTTTGCTTTTGGTAGCTGTGCTTGGTTTCAGCTTTTTGGAGCCACATTACTTTAGTTTACAGCACTCTCCTTGCATGCTGGGGCAGAAGTCACATGCGTGGCAGTGCCATGATGTGAGAGGCTTCCCTGCCTAATGAGGCAGTCCATCTGTGCAGGCTGCCCCAAAGTGGAAGCTGATGCATGAACAGTATGTGTGACTATGGAGTTTTTGCAGAGTTTGAGCCCTGAGCCTGGCTGGGGGCATTCTAAAGCTGTAATAAGCAAAACTCACTTCCTCTTAAAATGTAGATTTTGTAGTGTACTTGCATCTCTCTTTACCTGTCCTTTTTCTTTTGTTCCCTCCATTCCTCAGCATGGACACTGAATAGTGTTGATTGAGTAAATTCTCTTCCTAAGAGAATTAGCTACCATCTTGAGAAAAAAACAAACAGTGTAGAGCCTGTACCAGGGAAGCAATAATCATTTTGTGCAGCTCCCATCTTGACAATAAGCCCATAATAGCAGTGGAATTGAGCATGAAGAAAGCATAAAATTACATCAGGGCTTCAATTACCTTTCATATTACCTGTAACTCAAATATTTATTGCTTCAGTGCTAGAGTTATTACTTACTTTCATAAGACTTTAAAATAACATTTTAAAGAGGCAGCCTGCCCTGTAGACAGAGAATCCAGTTCTGAAAACAAACAAAGAGCAGGAAATTTCAGAAGGTTTCAGGGTAAGCCCCCCAATGTCAGGCTGCTTATTTAAACCATTCCTGGTGAAATCTAGCAAGCCACATTTCTTGTGAGATTTTTATAAATTAGAAATGTATTAGAAAGCCTCTTTTTGAAAGAACCACTGTACTTTAATATCAAGTCTTGCCTGGAACATGAAAATGTGCAACATAATGAATAAAGAAGAGAGATGGCATTTGGTGGTTTTGGGTTTGGTTTGTTGGTTGTTTTTTAATCTTTTTTATTTTCCTTTATCTTTAAATGATAATCAATTTACTTGATCCTCAGCAGCTCTCAATTTGTGAATTGAGTCCAGCCTGAGTTTAAAGTAAGTTTGTGACTACTTCTTTCCTTATTCAAGCTATTGAAATAGTCTCTTCACAATGTGTGCCAAGTAACAGATAAAAATAACTGTCATACCTAATTTATTTTAACAGTGCAGGTAGGTTGCTTGGATTTTCCACATTTGTTTTCTGAGAACAGCAGTGAATTTTCTACCTCAGTAAAAGGCAGTTTCTAAGAACACAAGAAAAGCCCTACTGGACTGGAAAAATTGTTTTTGACAGCAGCAGGAAGAGGCTTCATGTAGGGAGAACCCCTGTACCAGTCTGTATCCCCTGTACTTCCTCCAGCATCACAATCACTAGATTAGGGATGTCACTGGACACATCTCTGCCTTGTCCCTTTAATATGTTTTCTGAATCTGTTATACATTTGTTTGTTACATGGAGACATTTGTCTGTCTGGGGTTTTTTTGTTGTTGCTTCTGTTTGTTTGTTCATTTTGTTTGTTTTTCCTTCTGCATAACAACCTCTACCATGTTTAGCACTACCAGTTCAGAAATCTTTAAGGAGAACAGACAGTGAACCCAAGTACTGTTATAAATTATGACTTGTTAGACAGCTTAGTAATTTTAAATGTCTAAGATATGACCGCAGAAAGACTGAATGCTCAGGAATTTAAACATTCACAGTTTGAATTTCAGACCACCTTAAAATAAGCTCTCATAGTATCTAAAGGCAGAGGCAGTCAAAGTAGTCATAACTTTCAGGAATTTTAGCCTCTAGCAATGTTTGTTGCAGAGAAAGGATCAGCAGAATGGGTTCACGCTCGCTAAGGACACACTATTTAATAAGGACTTTGGTTAGCAAAGGAAGACAGATGGCAAGAGCAGACAAGACAATTTGAGACCTAAGGCCTAATTCAGATTTGACACAGCTAAGCTGAATGGCCATGGAAGTCAGTGATACATATTTGTATCAGGGCTGAATTTTCTTCCCTGCATTTTGCAGAAGGAAGTGAATAGTTGACTTCAGATAGATGTTTGAAAGCAGGGATGTTTTTTGAAAGCAGGGATGATCACATGAATATTTTGGTGCTATCCAAAAGTTTACACTTTAAAACCCAGTAGATTCAATGAGCAGAGGTGTTTCCTGCATAATGCAAATGCAGCTGAAAGACAGTGCCTGGCCTAAGGCTTTGTATGTACATAATGGAAACAAACAGATGGAGACACAAGCAGAGGCTTGTTCAGTGCAACCCAGGTTGAATGGGACTATGAATCCTTGTTCCCTCACTCTGAGATTGTTCTCTTTTTGAGTTTTTACAAGAGTTGCTGCGGGGTACCTAGGTCTTCTCAGAGTTATAATGGGAAGTATATTCATTGTCTCAGTGAATATTTGGAGAAGGAGCACTGGAAGTGAGCAGTTCACAATTTCTACGTTTTCCTTCTATCTAGGTGCCTTTTGGCTTCTGTCTAGCTATGGGCAATATGAGAAACAATGCTGAGTAACTAAAGGGTTACCAAATACTCTCCCTTTGTCTTCTCCTTTTCAAGGAATCAGTTCTAATAACTTCTGGTTTATAATTTTTATTTTGGCTATAAAATTAAAAGGTAGATCTTATCCTAGTAAAATGGGATATTATTTTGCATTTGCTGCTATGTAATTACATCTCTGTCTACTGTGGTTTAAGGCATATTGATTGCCCCACCTGCTTTTGTTCAGGGTGCTCCTGTTAAAAATCAGTGACTTGGGAAATCCTTACTGGAAAACTGTACTGAGTTAGTTGAGACTGGTTGACCAGAATGTTGCAGAAAACTGGAAAACCAAAGAAAAAGAGAAAGGAAGACAAAACATTTATGTTCTTGGGGAGATATTTTTCTGCCCTCCAAAATGTTGTCAGAACACTGGTTATGCAAGGAAGCAGTGACAGATGCTGCCGTGATGGGAACAGTCCAGTCATGCTTCTCCTATGTAACACCATGGCATTTCCCTCCTATCCTGTACCAGTGCCTTGACATAGAGCAAGGGCAGGTGATCTTTCCTTGTCTTTAGCACACCCTGAAAACAGCCTGGTCTGGTACATAATAAGAACTGCCTCCACACCTAACAGTTCTCGATGCCAGTGACGCAGACCTACAGGGCAGCAGAAGCTTCCCTCATGATGGTTGCTAGCGTGTTGTACACAGAATGTTTGCTGATGGGATACTTCAGCAATAATTGCACATAGAGGGGGCCTGGGGGCTGTAATCATTCCCACCCTGGGCACTGAATCACACTGTGGGTGCAAAGGTTTTCAACAGGGCTCCTTGCTGCTGAGAAACAGTTACCTGCCTGGTAGCTCTTCTGTTTATGACTTGTCCTGCGTGCAGATTGAATGTGCCTGCATGATAACTGTGAAGAGACACATTGGCATCAGAAAACTTTTTTTCTGAGGGAATGGCTGAGCTACCAAATTGTAGGCAGTCACTTCATTGTCTCCTATCTTAGTTCCTCATTTTTCACATAATAATGATAGCACTTCTCTGCCTTACTAGGATGCGGTTTTTTTAAAACCCACATTAAATGCTAAAATATACCTTACAGTATTTTTTGCACTTCAATTGTTAAAGATCACTTCCATTCAATTCTTCACTTACTGCCTGGAAATAATAAAAGATATTCCACAAATACTTAGGATGTTTGGTGCTTTAGTAAAATCTAGTGTACCAGGTCAGTTGCACAAGACACACACGCTATTGTGCAAAATTCTATCACTTTGCTGTTAGCATAATCATGTTGCCATTAAACTAGTTATGATTCTTGAGGCAGGCCTAACTTTACACTATGACAGCTGCCAAGCCAAGGCTCATGTGTGTAACCACATTGGATTTATCACTTTATCTGAAAACAAAAATTATAGGCTGATGGAAATACATATTATTTCAAAAGTGTGGTCTTTTTCATGATAGTAATAGTTTTTGACTAAACAGTTTCTGGGAACAGTTCTGATTTTTTATTTACCCTATAACCCCTTGAGTTCACTTCTACCAGGAGCTCCACTCTGTGTAATACATCACTCCCTCATTCCACACCTGTTTAGCTGGATGTTAATCGTGTTTAACTTAAGATCCATACACCTTGCAGTTCAGACTAGTTTGCCATCCATCTTACCATACGTTAATTCACAGTACTGTGCAAATGACAGTTTTGATTCAGATAGAAATTGAAAAGAGGAACTCTAAAAGAAGAACTACTTGCACTGAACCACACAGCTTCACTGGTAATAAGAACTAATTCAAATGTCACTGTAAGTTTTCTTTGGATGATTTGTATTTTCAAAAGCTTTGGAGTTTGAGCTTGCTAATATCAAAGCTAGGCATGAACAGTGGTCTATGCAAAATCTTGAAGGTGAATCACATGGGCTAAAGTCTATGTAGGTGGCGTTTTAAGATGTAAACAAATGTCAAGGAATCTTTTCAGCATACCTTCAGTAGGCTATCCCTATGGCTCAGCTGGAAGTTCTTTTTTTTTAATGTCTTTCATAAATATTTGATATCCAGACTGAACTCTCACATCTCTTTACTAGGGGAAATGGATAAGATTGACTACAGTGACAATAATAACACAATTATAAATATTTTCTTACAGTGGGAAACTTCACAAGATATTCAGGACTTTCTGGCAACAGAATAGACTTTCATTTAAACTTAACTTCATGGAAAGCCGGTATTTGTAATATTAATATATTGTGATGATGCTATAAGAGGCGTCCTAGAAACAGAGACTGGAAAGGAGTGAGGTAATAAAGATAGGTATTTATTTGAAAGGCCTTCAAAGGTACCCCTGAGGAGCCAGAGGCTATTGCCAAAATGGACCCCAAGATGGACAACAGGTTCTTTACACTTTTATAAGTTTGGTTCATTTGCATATGAGGGTTAATTCTCCAATTAAAGCTTCAGTTAGTGATGCAATTTCCCCCAGCTTGCCACCCTTTAGAGGCTTTTGGTTTATACTTTTTGGGCCTAGGACGATCTGGGTGTCCTTGAAGAACAGGCCTGGAGAGGCTTTGTAATGTTTGCCTAGCATGAGAGAGCAGAAGTTTTCAGGCTACAAGAAACTTCAGAGTTACACACTAGGCAGTGCAGGATTTGAAAAATATGAAAGTTAAAACCTAAGGCATCAGTGATTTAAATTTATGGCTTATGGAAGGTAGTACATCCTTTCATTTAAATTTTTTAGGATCCAGGCCTGCAAAGATTTACACACACAGATTCATTGTGTATTCTGGTCCCAGGAAATCAGAAACAAGACTCCCTTTAATTGCAGTGGAGCCAGGATTCCAGCTGTTGCTTTCAGAGCAGGCAGTATTTCATAGCTGAAGGTTTACCAGATTTTGTAAGATGTAGGGTCTGAGGCCAATTCTTTCACATGAGACATCAGAAATTTTTCACCTTTGTCCTGTTCTTGCCACATTCTAGTATACTTGTGTTATATTGCCAACAAAAAAAAAGTGAGTCCTGTCTCAGTGAACTTGAGATTTGATAAAACTAAAAAACCCAAAGGCAAATATTAACAAAAGGATACACTGTTTAGAATTAATACCAAATATTTTTTCATGAACTCAAGCCTGTATTTGTTGTGTCAGGGGATGTTCTCAGCACATACATGAACACACACACACACATACACTCCATTCATTTCTGCAGGTATAAAGCTGTTTGTGACTGTGAGGTCTGTGGTCAAGTTCAGCCCAGTTCTAAGTCCAGCACAAAGCCAATGTAATCTTTGAGACTGACTAAAGCCTTCGAGACAGAATTGACAAGAGCTGCTACAGCAACTGTTTTCCACAAAGAGCTTATTTTTAAATCTATACAGCAAATGAGAGGAAAGTTAATGTCTGGAGGCCTGAATGTGCTCATTTTTATTCTGGCTGAAGCTGATCTTTCAGGTCTGAGAACTTGTCATGGTTGAGGTTGGATTGTCTTTGAAGTTAATGTTATGGAAGCATTTCAGCTTTGTCTACAGGTCAGGTTGGTCTGATGTGGACATAATGCTCTGTACAGCACATCTCTGCACAAATGACACTAATGGATCCACACAAAACCACAGGTGCTGGCTCACCCATTTTCTGGGAAAGCCTGGACCTATGTCCATCTCTAAATCATATGGCTGTCTGTCACCCTTGTGCAAAACATGTATTTTGCCTAGCCCTGAAGTTTGCCTAGCTCCTGATCTTTGTGGCCTCTGCTCTGAATTATAGGGACAGCAGACTTGTGTTTGGACTGTGGTAGTTTTGACTTGGAAGGTTTGCAGTGGGCTGCAGCAAATGCCAAGAAACTACCAAAAATAAGCTTTTCTATGTGTTCCCCAAGTTTACTTTTGCCTGTTGAGTTTTTGTTTATTGTAGGCTAGATGATGTGTTGGTTGCTTCCAGGAAATAAAGACACTGAGTTGTAACTGGTATGAGGACACCCTGCTGGACCAGCCAAGCAGGCTGGAGCCCAAACCCCATGTTCTGCGTAAGTGCTGTGAAGAACTGGTACTTTGTCCACCTGCAATTTTTTGTGCTGCCTGGTGCTTCCCTATCTCCTCAGACTGGGAAAACCTCCAAGTATTCCTCTTTTCCTCTTCTCACAAGAGTCCCTTGCACCAGAAGCCTGTTTTCTCCTTGACTAACTTGCCTTCAACTCAGACGAGCTGGGAGATCTGCTACAGCTTGCCCAACTAGGCACTTGTCTGTCTTTGCTTGACTCCCACTTCAAGAGTCAGAATGGGAACATATGTTGAACTACAAAAAATCACTCATCTCACCACCTGCTTGGGAGTACTGATGCCACTTTTCTTCAATAGAGAGGGAATCCTGTTCCCTGACTGTGCCAAGAGCAATTTTCTAATCTATCCTCTTCATACACAAGGGCCCTGAATTATCTTGCAGTAATATTGACACTTAAAAAGCACCATGTGATTATACGGACAGAGAGTGCCAGTTTACCTCTACCACAATACACAGATTTTATTCAAGAGAGGATTTATTTTTAAGGACAAAATTAACTCAATGGAGCCAGCAATTCTGTGTTGGTGACTGTTATAATCAGTGTTAATTATTTGTACTGAAACAGACAGAAGCCACCAAAACTGCTGTACAGCCTGATGAAGATGGTCCCTGTAATCACTAATTAATGCTCACATTGCTATCTTAAGATGAATAGTGTCTCCACCTGAAAAATTAGACAGCAGTTAGGTTGAGGTAGAGTGCTCAGGTGACTTGAGTAAGGAATGCAGAGACCATGGCTTTGAGCAGTGACCAGATCTGCAGAGCTTCTGGCTTCAAGGCTGTGTTTTATTTGCTTATTGCTTCCCAGCTCTGAGACCTCTCTGGAGGGCTAGGGGATCTACAAGACATTTTTTCACTAAGATCTTTCTGGCACGGAGTTGTTATATTCTTGCCTCAGCCTTTACTACCTGATTTGAGTTTTGCTTACTTTATGTAGTGGAAATGAGAAAGGGAAGATTTGTTTTGGGATCAGACATTACATCTGGATGTAAGTCCTACAAACATCGGTATTGTCTAAGGTTTTCAAGATGCACCTGGCACTGGAAGATTTGTGTACAGGGGATGATAAGTCCAGGAAAAGCAATCACTCCCCGTCTTTGTTCTTGCAAACAAACTTCTGGAGAAAATTTTCTTCACAAACTTTAGCATCTGTCAAACAGGTGTGCTGGTCTTCACATGCATGACAATGGATGTTAGACCAGAGTCTTTCTTTCTGGTGGCAGCATCAAACTGGGTCAGAATGCCCTCTGCTTCAGAGACATCTCTGTGGTGCATCAGTGCTCAAATGAGTGCTGTGCAAATATGCATGCAGCTGAAGGGAAAGAGGCAGCAGACAGGAGGGAGGGGAAAATCAGAGAGCTGGCCACAGCCAGCAGAGAAAGGAGCATTGTCCAGTACTGACAATATACAGCTGTGGGTCTCTTGCCCATAGCTAGCTTCGTTATTAGACACACTTGACTTGAAATTAATGTCAGCCCCACTGGCTTCACGTAGAAGTGCTGTGCTGGCTGGAGCCAAGGGAATTTTCCCTTTGACTCTGAACAGCAAAGCTGCAGGGAAAAAAATGAGCTCTGAAAGAATGAAATCACATAGAATTCCACTAATAATGATTTTGGATAGAAAAATTGAAAGGAGTGTCCTGGTAATGTAATAGCAATAGTTTTATTCCATATGAGATATTAAGGCTTTTTTTTTCCTTCAAAGCGTGTTTCTTTAAACAAGTGGTCAATTCAGAAAGCTTCAATTTGGGATCAGCCTGGTAGAATCCCCTTTTAATCTGCTTGTATTTGTTAGTTTTCAGCACGGAATTAAAACAGAATTATTTACTCTGCTCCAATGCCGACCGTGTTCTCAGCCTCCTTCACACAGAACACTGTGTAACAAGCTTCTGCCTCCTTCTTTTCTCTGCTCAGCACCATCTCTGTTGCCCATTCTTTGTAGGGACCACATATGGTGGGCTTCCACGCCCATTAGCAGTGGAGAATCAAGAAGATACTTGTGCAAAACAGAGGTCTTGGAAGAAAAGGGGGTTAGTTACACAGAAAGCAAGACCTCTACCACTGCAGGTTGAGACAGACCAGTTCATTTAAAGCACTTAATTCATTCCATAGACCAGTTTGGGTGGGAAAGAACCTTAAAGATTACCTAGTTCCAACACCTCTGCCCATGCAGGGGAGACCCCAGCTAGATCTGGTTTCTCAAAGCCGCATCCAACCTTGCTTGGAACACTGACTGGGACTGGGCATCCACAGCTTCTCTCTGGGCAAGCTATTCCAGTGCATCACCATCCTCACAGTAAAGAATTTTAATATATATTTAAATATATATTTTTTCTATAGAATTTAGTTTAGAATATCTAACCCAAATTCCCTCTCTTTCAGCTTGAACCTATTTCATCATTATCTCGCTCTCCTGCCTGGCACTGTTTAACAATCCTGTTCTCCAAAAAAGGTATTTTCTTTACAGGATAGCTCATCTGGGGGAATCTTCTGTTGTTTCCCATTACCTGGGGCTTTGTGAAGAAGTCTCTATTGAAATGAGATGGTACAAGCAGATCCGTAGAAATAAATTTGGCTACCCATGTTATTAAATTCAAGTACATGGCTAGTTCTTTTCTGTTATGACAGATAGCATTTGTGGGGATTCAAAGACTAGTAGAAGGGTAAATTTTTTCTCCAACAAATATTTTACAGGTCTGTTCTCTAAAAGCAGTTTTTTTTATTCCCTAATGGACATTTTTTTCCTTACTTATTTGAACAACATGGCTTTCAGCAACCTGTATCATTGTAATTTACTAACCTGACTGCTTACTATTGAAAAGGCTTATTAGCTTTTCTATAAACTCTTCTGGCCAAAATTTCGTAACATAATTGTACATAATTGAAAATGACTAAACACATAAGATGAAAATTAAGGCTGTAACTTGGGCAGTGAGTCAAGTGCTTTTATAGTGGGTAGTATTGGAACACACCAGGAACGCCAGGCAGTGTAACTGCAGCGTCAACCCCGCTTTGCTGCTGTAAAGAGATTTCCTTTTTGAAGTTCTGCACACAGCAGAGCCCTTTGTGAGAACATCTTGATTTTGTGCCGCTTATTTTCTTTATAAAAGAAACACAGCTGCTTCTCAGGTGCTGATGGTGACAGGTAGTGCACTTCTTCAGAGTAATCTGGATATGCAATCAAATCCTGTGTTCCCCTCCGTGAATTTCTCTTTCTGGGACTGATTATTTACATCTTGCAATCCCTGTGGCTGTCAGGGACCTAGCTTTAAAAATATTGCATCAGAGAGGGTTTTTCAAACTAATTTCAATACTTCCCTTTATTTCTAGTAGTTTGTGAGAAAAGTCTGCCCTGACTTCTCACGTAGGCACTCTCAGTTCACTGGCTGGGCTTGGGGTAAGGTTCTGACCCAGAAAGAACATGTGGACTTTTTTCTAAGGGACTTGTTGGCCCTGCTTATAATATTTGCTGCTATTAAGCTGTGAAAGCTGTCCTTCAACATCAAACTGAATTTAATTCCTTTTAGGCTACGGATTAGAGGAGGGCCCTTCTTGGTGCTAGATGAGAAAAAAGAGTTACTTTACTTCTATTTTCACTTTCAATTAGAACTTTTAAGTACTTTGAACACTGTTTACAGCTTGAAGCCCCAGTGTTTCCTCTGTAGGAGTTGTTATGTGTGAAGAAAATGGAGACAGGCAGGTAATAGTCTCCATGGTAGGTCCTGAATTTGTTCATATTTGGCAAATGTTTGGCACGTTGTGAAGATACAACAATAAATTAATCTCAGTATTTCCAGCTCTGTGAACTTTAAATCCTGGTGTATAAAATCAGTGAAGAAAATAAACACTGTATAATCTTTCAGTAGCTTCTCCATTTGTCTTAGTATAATTTCCTCACTGTATTCAACAGTGTTTAAGAATATTGTCTGTTGTCTCATAAGTGCCACAGAAAAGGGCTCAGAAAAAAAGGGTACCACAGCTCTGCAGGGCTTGTGCATGCAGCTAGAGCAAGTATTTTCCAGTTGTCATCCTTAGCCAGGAATCCCAGGAACTACTATTTCTCTTCTTGGCTTTTTTTTGTTGTTGTTGTTGGTTTTTTGGGGGTTTTTTTTGGTTTTTTTTGCTTTGGTTTTTTTTTTTGTTTGTTTTTTTTTTGTTTTTGTTTTGTTTTGTTTGTTTCTTTGTTTGTTTTTGTTTTTGTTTTTTTTTAATTACAGAAAATACTCTCCTCAGATTGTTTGATCCCATGAGCTGGAGATTCAGAAAAGACCCCAAAAAGCACTAGATTTTCAGGATAAGTTGTAGAAGCAAAAATAGCAATTACTTCTCTCCCGTTAAGTTAAGAGCTGTTTTCTTCCCAGGGTGGTATCTATCTTAGTTAACTCTCCCAATTTACTAACCCCTTGGTGACCTCCAGCTTCCGTAAAAAAAATGCAGACTGAAATAGCAGCAGTGAAGAATTTCCAGATGTCAGCCCCGTTCTTGGTGTGCAGCTGCAAGTGGTATTTAACAGATTCATCACTTTACCCCATCTCACTGGTAACTTAACCATAAACAATATAAAACTGCCTAAATTGGTCAGCAGAAGGAGACACCCCACCTTTGTCTAGGAACCCTTATTTCTGAAGCAATAAGGATGCTTCTATAACTTAGCACAGCATGTTAAGAAGAAACCTCTTACAATGCAACAAAAACTGAGCAGCAACAATCTACATAAAAATTTGTCAGGGCTAAGTAATCTCATTTGATTTAAAATGAATGATATATCTACCACACTCCAGTGAAATAAAAAGATCAAGGCCTGATGGTACTAAGCAGTATCCTTCCTTTTAAGCCATAGGATGCTCGCAAACCACAGTGAAATGATGGCTAGAGGTAACCACTGTACAGTCATTTTAGCAAGGGGTTATCCTCTTTTACAGCAGGTCTGGTTAGCTCAACCAACTCTCCCCTGCCCACAAGAGCTACCATATTGCTGCCATTGCTGGAGCAGACTCATCTATAGCCGGAGGGAATCTGTAGCCAGTGATGCATTACGTACAGTGGAAATACTCAGAAAGGAAGCTGAACTGATTTGTCATGTCTGAGAAACTGCCCCATTTCTGCATGTCTCCTTTTTCCCCTTCACCTATTCTTTTCTCTTTGTTTTCCCACCTACAAGCAACCAAACATGCTACAGTTACATCCTTTTTCTCCTAAATCATGGCAAACCAATCATTCCCAGCAAAGGCATGACTGCTGTGGTTGGCTGGGTTTGATTGCAGTACAGCCTGGATTTTTTTCTGGTTTGGCAATGCTGTTACAAGCAGAACCACTCCAAAACTGTAGCAGTAAGAAGACATTATATGATTCTGTGTACGCAGAGCATGCCCCACATTCCTATAGTCTTGTGACAGACACCAACAGCCACATCACCACAGCTGCACAAGGCAGGATAGTGTTAATTATCCTAAATTACAGATGTAAAACATGAAAAACCTTGGACTCACAGAGGATTTTAGGTACCTGCACTTCCCATCTAAATCAAGTGGATGATGTTGTCTCTACATACCTTTGTAGATCTGCAGATGAGGGACTTTTTGTGAGGTCATGCTGAACCGCGCAGAGCAGCAGCAATTGGAAAGGATGTTTCCCAGGACCTGAACCAGCATCTTTATATTAGTGCTCAGTGAGTCCAGAGAGCTCTCTTCCCTACACCAGGAGGAACTGCTGTGTATACAAGACAGGAGCCAATTCCCTTTTTTCTGAGGCAACCAAGTTCCTAGGTTTGCATGCCAGTGTCTGTGCACCAACACAACTCCTCCCTGCCCCACATTTGGAGTGACCCAATCTTTCTCTCAGCCAGCTAATTTTTCCCTTAATTTTTATTTCGGGTTACACTTCATGAAGTTCCCTCCTCCAAGTCTGATATAGCACACTCTATTCCTATACAACTATCTCCTTCCTTGTCTCATCTGAGAAGGTGGTCTGTGTCAACTAGACTCTTGTGACAATAAAGCAGTTTTTCTGTCATAGGTAAATGTGGAGGATGTTTTGCACAGCTGTGCAAAAAAATGCTGTGGTTTTGCAAGCTCCTCCAGAGACCAGCCTGTGTTCACCTGTGAGCAGTTACAGCAAATTCATATGTGACTGTGCATACTGCAATGGACATCTGAGAACTGCAAAGGGAGGTCTTGGGACAGCAAAAACTGGTATTGACTTCTTGTCCCTTTTTCATTATTCATTCTTACAGTTACCAGCCTTAAAGGTTTCTTCATGTTACCTCGAAAATATCACAGGGTGAATTAAGAATTTTTGCAGAGTTGGTATGAGTTTTGAGGCATCACGGGCAGGGTGTGAGGGTCTTGCAGGAAACTAAGGGGCTCTCTGAAAATGTGCTAGTCCACTTTCCCCCCTGACCCCCCAAATAACTGAAACACCTCGAGTGTTGAACTTGGAGAGTAAGCACGTATTTTCCTTCTGTTACTAAAGTATACAGAGCTATTAAAATAAATGAAAAGGAAACAAAACCTGAGAGGCCTCCTACATGCTGAATATGCCCTTACTCTGTGAAGTCACTGATCTCCACAGAACCACTCCAGAAGAACTTCAGGGAGTGCCATGCTATCTGACCAGCTGCTAAATATTTTATTAAAAATATCCCAAAACCCTTTTTTTTTTTTTTTTTTTTTTAGAAATTTTAAAAGGGGAAATGCATGGAACCACCTTGTTTCTGAAACCTTAGTAACAGCAGCAATATTAAAATTGTCTAGTCTGTTTTTGGTGTTTACTTTGTTTACTTGGATGACTCAGTTTTGTACAGCAGAGGAATTATCAGCTGAAAATCTTCTCATGGCTGTGGAATAAAGTCAGGTGGAATGAAAATAAGAGTATGTCACAGGCCATGGTATGCACTAATGGAATATGTACCTTATGTATCCAAGTGTCCAAGCACTAAGTTGCACATAATCCCTCCTTTTGCCATGTTGACACACATTCTGAATTAGGAAGGTATTTGTAAAACCAAAGAGATTTAAATAATTACGATAATTTCTCTCAGCTGAATAAATTCCTGTCCTTTGATGACAGAACCATACCAGTTCTCCTGGCATTCACAGAGTCTTCTTGGACAGGCAAATTGACTTTCTGTCACTGAACACAAGTAGGAAAAAAAATTTGAAGCCCCACCTACTGCAAAACTTTCAGGACTAAATTATAAAGCAGAAATGTAGGGCCATTTTCCCTTCTGTGATGCTAAAAAGCACCATATTGCAAATGCCTCTGTGCGTGTGTGTAGATATACATTTTATCTATATGGCTTCTGGGTGAAAGGAGCAGAAGGGTGAGTACTTGTGTAGCAATGGGCAATTTGTGGTGCATTTCTTAAATGTCTGAGTTTAAGATGAATTTTTAAATTTCTGAGAAGGAGGCATATAATGCCTGGCTATGTTATCCATACTATCATTGTTCTAACCTCAGGTAAACACAGCATTTCAGGAAAAAAACTACTTGAGGGTTTTTCTTTTTTTTGCCCTGCGAGTCAGACTATGGTGAGGTTCTTCCAGTCCTGATATAGAGAGGATGCTGTCTGTGATAAGCCCTGAAAGAAAATTGCATGCTGTTTACTTTATCAGTCCTTAAAAAATTCAGTGCTCTTTTCTCACAAATTATATATGCTTTATGGAATACTTCCCTCAGTCAGGAAATAAGAGAACATACTGCCTTGTTGGCTAAACCCAATCCTTTTTTTCTTCTGCAAATATGAAAATGTGCCATGTGATCCTAGAGAAACAGGGTCCAAAAAATGCTTGGCAAAGTATAGCATGAGAAGGAAAAAGGAAAAAAGAAATGAGACAGCAACAGGTATGATGAGTTAATATGTATGAAGGATCTCATAAAAATAACATCAGCAGGGCACAGCGGTGGAGGAAAAGAAAAATAAAACAACTGTGGAGTTAGTACTTTGATTCTTTTAGTGAGAGAGGCAGCTCCAGTGCAGTATGTCCTTGAGATCACAGTGTATCTTGAACAGTGGTAGGTAAAGAGAAACACAGTAAGAAGACACCAAAGTAGGCGCAGTGAAAAGGCAGATTTATTTACTAGTAATACTGTACAGAGAAAAAAAAAGAGAAAGAAGCCACAGTTACAGCATGGCTGTTGCTGGCAGTGTTCTTGGTTTTTTTATTTTGGTTTTTTTTTTGTACTCATTATTTTAATTTGAAGAAAAAAACATAACAGTCAAAAAAGTACACTTCAGGTTACAAAGTACAGCAGCTATCCCCAGCAATTCTAATCCAGTGTTAGCACAGCAGTTTTTCCCCAACAAAATGGGACTTTATATACATTAGCTCACAAAGAAAGTGGGAGACTAAAGCTTAAAAAAAATCTCAACCACAATCTACATTCACCATAAAAGCTGCATTTTACACAACATTTTCTTGAACCCCTATAAAGAGTCTTTCTTTGTCTATGGAGTGAACGTAGTTGGGAGGGGCAGACAAACTTCAAAAATGCTTTCTTTGCATTTGCCCTGACCTGGTCCTTCTTGGCTACCTTTGCTGCAATCAGATTCAGCTGGCCAATGGAAAAGCAAAAACTTTCAAATTGATTATTTCTCTTGTATCTGCCCCTAAGCAGTTCCTTGCAAAATAACTGGGACAATATTTGAGACCATCCTCATAAATACTGGCTATAAATACATAAATACTCAAGGCTATCCCTACCCTGCACAGTGCTAAGTATGTGTTACACTTCAAGTATGTGCTTAAGGTTAGTGTAGCTTAAGTGCGATGTTCAACTGGGACTTTATATGGTTGCACAAAACCTTCTAAATTTTTGAGTTTGCCTCTCTTTAACAGGCATATTATCTTGGAGGGATACCACTAGATTCTTGACAGCTAATTTTACTGAGAATGCATTTGCATGCTGGATCAGTCTGTGGGGAAGTTCACATTTTCTCCAGGCTCTTTTGCCCTGCCAATAGCAACCTGACATATGGCAGGGTGGATTGCCTTCTGCTGCTGTAAGAACTGCTTTCTGGATGCTGATATTTTATGTACCTGGATAGATCTGGCTCATATGAGTTCAAGGGGCATAGTGTGTTCCAAAGGAATAGTAAGAGAGACAGCAGATTTACCTAAATAGCAAGATTTCAATGCAACTTGCTGTTTGTGCAACCCATAGGATGCCAGATGAATAGGGAGGGAGAGTGCTCCTTTAATATCAAGTATGTCCCAAGAATCTAGGAAAATGCAGGAAAATGTCCAAATAGTGAGGACAAGATACCATAATTTCTTGGGACTGACACCAGCAGGCTTAAGATGAGTTTTCTAACTTCAGTCTCTCTTTTCTTCCTGCTCTTTCTTCTAGGAGACCACAAAAGGGGAAGCAGAGGGATGAAGGAAAAGGGATCAGTTGAGCAGTAGTGTCCAGAATGAGAACAAGCACAGAGACAGGGGACAGGCAGATTCTGGGGCAGAGTGTGCAGAGACAAAAATTTGGAAATAACAGTTACACTGCCTCTTTTCTGTTGTGTTCGGGTGGAGGTATGAAGTTTGCCCCTCCGTCCCCTGCGTCTCCAGGCAGTGGGGTTTTGAGAGTTCTTGGAGGGTGTTTGTCTCCTCAAACACAGTCAGCAAGGAGACCATGCTTTAAAACCCTCTGCAGAAAAGTGCACCAGTTTCACAACACCATTATAAATTCTA
Source organism: Struthidea cinerea (assembly GCA_013397865.1). Lineage (NCBI taxonomy): Eukaryota > Metazoa > Chordata > Aves > Passeriformes > Corcoracidae > Struthidea > Struthidea cinerea. Next base: position 211,648 of record VZTI01000074.1, read on the forward strand.
ATTAAACTAATGAGAAGACACAGTTAAAGCAGCATAAGCCTTGCCTGTAGCATATTGCTTAGAGACTAGACCCTATACACATTTGTGCATGTGCTTAAATTTTACTTGTTGGGGTCATCCCATTAAAAAGGGCTACTTGACTTCTTGATTTTATGCCCATGGGCAAATCTTTAGGTCTTAAAGACCTGCTGAATCGATGTGCAAGGTCTAAATTTTGGTACAAGTCACTAACATACCAGTGCAAGTTAAAAACATGTAAGTATACCCAAACTGGTTAACTTCAGTTACTTAGTTAATTCTAAAAAAATTATTAAGGGTTTTTTATTCGGTTTCTGAAGCAGATTAATTCTTAGAACAAACCCCTAAATCCACCTTTGAGAAGAATTTGGGAAACAATTGCAGGAAAGCTTTGAAATACAATAGCAGCAAAACCCCGCAAAGTAAGAGAAGCTTTTGCAAACTGAAGGAAGGGGCTTGGAATTCTTCACAAGTTTGCCCGTAAGAAAAGTGGCCTATTCTTAATCCACTGAACAGCTTAAATGGAACCATCACAGGAAAAAAGCTATAGATTTTGCAAGACTCTTTGAACCCACAAGGAAAAAGGCTGAGTTTTATAATTGTTTAATTTTAAATACAAGTGGGACATTTTTAAGAACTTCATGCACCCTTGTCACTATTTACAAGCTAAGTTATTAGAACTTTATATTACAAGTTGGATTTATATTCTCTTTGGACTAGGTGACAATCCATTTATATGCTAAACTGAATAAATTCAGCCATTTGATATAATTTACTCTTTTACATACAAAAATTACAGTCCATATTTTTGTTGGATGTTGTCATAATCTGCAACTATTAAGCTCAGAACTAAAGTTTACTCTTGCTTCTCAGAAGGCTCAAGAAAAACAATCTGAGCAAATCTTAAACTTTTCAACAGACAGCGAGAACTGGTTGAAACTTAGTGAGTTTAGAAAAAATAAAGAATCCATGCCTCAGCATGTGAGAAAATCCTCTACTTTGCCGAAAATATTTTGTTCAACTCTTTCCAGTGGCACCATCTCTTGCACTTTGAAATCTAGTTTTGGATAAAATATGACAAAACATGTATTTCCCCTATTAGCCATACCACTCTGCTGAAAGTAGGTAGCTATTGCCTACTATGTTGGCTTTCTAGGTAAAGAAATTTGTCTAGCTATAGAAGGTGTAGGTTTTCTGTGTATAGAAGGTTTTCTGTGAAACATGTTTACTTATTTAGCTGTGTCTATAGCAGTTCTATTGGATTCTACTCTTCTAACTTGACTCTTTAAAAAGTGTTGTGATCCTTCTTCCTGGAAAAAATTGTGGTGAGGTCTACAAAAGATCCCAAGAAGTTGGGCATTGTCATAACGTATGAAAAAGTTGAAAGGCTCAATGTCATGGGAAGGATGATATTCCAAAACTCAATACCCATTTAGGGTTTGTATCTCATTACAAAAATATTTATTCCTTAAAAAAATACACAAATGTAAAATACTACATTTTCTATTATATCCCCTCTTACTTTCCAAGTACGCCATTTGGATGTTTGACTAAATTAAAAGGTAGAACACCTTTTACTTCTCTAGCAACTCTGTATGCTATCTTTCTGCTCAGATTAGTTTGTGGTATCTTAATAATTTTAGGTGTGAAGAATCAGTAGTGAACTTAGGTACTATGTCAGGGGACTAACATACTAGCCGTCAGGAAAGCCCCTCTGAGATTTTGCTCATGGATGGTAGCAGTGCTGACTCAGGACCTGATCCTACCGGATGCTAAGCACCGTTTTGTTTTGTATTTTCTTCAGTAGAAGTAGCAATGCTTAGAGTTAGCCTCTCGGATTACACCACCTTAGGCGAACCCAGCAGAGCATAAAATCTGTATAGGTACATAAGAAACACCCAAACTACACTCTGTGTTGATCATTCATGCTCGGATCTTGCAGATGCCTACAACGTTCTTCCTGCGAGCAGTCCTGTTGACTGAAACAGGTCTACTCATGGCAGAATTAGGCATACATGTCTTTGTTTGCAGGACTGAAGTCTCGTACTGCACTGGTAGAGGTACTCTTCTCAGAGAAGGGGTTATGCACACTTCTCTTGTTGGGGATTGAAAGATAATGTTGTGTTTATACAGCTTTGGAATACAGCCTGCACTTTTTGGAAAAAATAATAAGGAAATAAAAGATACAAAAAAGAAGGAAACCCAAGAGTGCTAAGGCAAACTGTCAAATGGCACATCATACCTACTTTGTCATTCATTTAGATAACATCACAAAGGCAGACCAGAGGAATTCTGTAAACATATACCATACAGTACATCAGCCACAAGAAATTAAAAAAAGAAAACAACCCTGTAATTCTTTTCTTTCTGTATTGATATTCTAGTAATTGAAAGAGATTGCCTAGCCACTAATCATAATGCTGTGGTTTTTGATTTGTTGGTTTTTTGTTTTTGTTTTTGTTTTTGTTTTCTGTAAAAAAAGAAAAAAAAAAAAAAGAAAGAATGTAAGTAAAATGCACTGGTTTGCAAAAGAAATGGTCCCTGAATGCAAAGAAGGGACGACATGGAGAGTGGGTTTATAGAAACTTAGAAAATACAAAATATAAAAAAGTTTCCTAAGTTACTTTTTTCCCAGTCTAGGAAAAAATACACTGAAAAGAGGGTTTTTTTTGTTTTTCTTACAAAAGTTAAGGCGAGCAGTTTGTTCTGGCAAAATGCTATTACTGAACCAGTTTCTGACTCTACTTTTTTGTATCCCCTCGTGCTGAAACTGAAAATGTACATGTGATGGCATACATTAAACAGACAGGGATTTTGCCTAAAACAATATAAAAAAAATGATCCCATAACGATCCTTACAAAAATCTCTCTCTGTTTGACCATAGTGCAGACCGCTTCCCTTGCGCCTGATTGTGCACGGATTTCCACAGGCAGCCTCCTATCCCACTGTAAGGGGAAAACCAACACTTCAAATCCCAAACCATCCCTGAAAAACCAGTTTACATTCATCAGCCTGGGCTAAAGCATCTGAATTCCCCTGTCACTTGTCTGCAGGCTAATGGCTAGAAGGGACAAGGCAGTGTCCAGCATGGCTGCTGCCCTTGTGGAGGAGGACGATTGGAGTAAGCGTGTTTCAGCAAAGGCCCTGTGATTTCAGACCCATTAGCTCTTATTCCATGTTTTTCCTGACCTCAGATGTGGAATTGCCTTTGACCTGTAAAGACCAACCCTATGCAGGTGAACATTTAGCTTTCCTGGATCTACCGGGGCCTCTTAACCATGGAGTTAATGTGAACACAAAAACAACTGGCCTTCCTAGGCACTCAATGTTAGCTACAAGTACTGAGCAGTAGGTATCTGAGAGGTTTAAGGTTTAAGGCTTGTGCTCTACTTCTAACCACTAAAGGGCCACTTCTGGACTGTGGTGTGCCACCATCTCCCCACTGTGCTGTGCCTCAGATGGTGCAGTGGTCTCAGACACATTCTGGTCCCAGCGTCAGCAAGCATCTCCCAAAGCTGGCTGCTAAGGGAGTCATCCCCAAAATGCTGAGTCACTGCTGAACCAGAAGGTCATCTGACAGGGGAGCACATGGCTTAAGAGATGCAGGGACAGAATGGGTTAGGTTAATATGATACCCCAAATTTCCCAAGCAGGAAGTTTTGAAAAAAAATGTCCATACGGGGAGAGGAGCAGCTGGGGGAAAAAGCTCAGGCTGTGAAGACACCATGAGGCCAGGGTGGCTGTGAAGGTGGCATCACACCCAGAGAGGAAAGGGTGGTGAGCAAAAAGATGACTGGCCAGGCCAGGAGGAGATGGCTGGGAGATTTGTCTCCGAGTATTACTGGTGAGGTGAGCAGGCCCCAGAGTGAGAGAACTATGGCAAAGCCCTCCTGGTTCCCACATCGTTCACAGTTAGATGCAAGACGTAAAGGGCTTCACTCTTTGTGTTGTAGGGCTCCTAAACATGCCTGGGCACAGCCTCACCTGGCCGTACTGGGCTTGAAACTTAGGGTCTTGTTTTAAGAAATGTTTAGATCTGTAAATGCTTAGCATTTCTGGGAAAAGAGAAAAAGGGAAAAAACCCCTACCCAACCACCACTACCAACAACAACCAAAAAAATCCCCAAAAACCCACACAAACCAACCAAAAACACACACAGGCTGCTAGTTCTAACAAACAGCCATCAGACCTTTTGTTGCAATATGAGTCTCTGTGGCCCTTCCCCTTTGTGATAAAACTTAACCACCTAAGCCTGAGTCAAAGAATGATGTGCAGAGCTTCTCTGGGTGAGTTTGGTCCTTCTCCCAGCTGAAAGCCTCCAGGGGAGACAAAGGGAGCATGCGGAAGTCAATTCGTTTCTGCCACTGCAGCAGATATGGAGGTCAGCAAAATTTCTGCAGGTGTCAGAGGTGAGGCTGTCTTTCACTACTCTTGCTTTTTTTACTACTTTTTTGGTTTTTTTTTTTTTTGTCTGACAGTCACCTGGGCAGTGATGAGAAGTTTCATTGACCAGTTCTATACTGACAGCTGTGTGACCTAACATGGGAATTACCTTTTGCTTTTTTTGTATGTGTAGGTTTTCAGTGTGCCTCATATTACCACCACTGAACAAGTGTCTTTTTTTACTGGCACAGAAAGAAAAGAGTACAGAGCAAAAACTGTGTTTAATCAGATGCTCTGAACTAACAATTAATGCAGTAAAAGCACCATCCAAGAAAGAACAGAAATATCATAGGAACCACCTCAGACTGAAAAGAGGCTTTTTGTTGTTTTCTTTCTTTTTCTTTTTCTTTTTTTTTACTTTTTTCAGTTGCTGTTATTGATTTTTAAAGTCTGATAGTTTCAAAGACACTTCAAAATAATCTTCAGTACTTGTTCACGCTATCAGAAAATATAAAACCTGATTTTTAATCTCACTCATGTAGTTATAATTCCGGAGTAACTCCACTACAGTGAGTGAAGTTAAACTTAAGCCAAACCAGTGTGATACAAGAATCAGGTTCATAATATCTCACCATGAAAAAGCTAGCTGCTTTCTCATTTAGAACAAACAAGGAACAAGAAAAACAGAAACATCTATTGATTTTGGACGCCTTCACATTTTCACATTTTCATCTTTAGTTGCTTCTAAGAGGCCTGATTTTCAGAGGTCAGATGAAGGAAAATGTACTGGAAATCAGGCATCTTTTAGTGCCCCACCTTAGAAAATGAGGCATCCAAAACCACCAGCAGTTCTTGAAAATGTTAGTCTTGCGGCTATAGGATCTCCCAAAACAGCTGCTCTGACAAAACTCCAGTGGGCTTCCATGGGAGTTTTACCTGGACAAGCAGGGCAGCATCAGACCCAGCTCTCTGTCATTACGTAGGTGCACTGAAGGTACACTCTGTGAGAAATTACACTTCCATAAGAATTACAAAATGAAACTCTGACCCTGCCCCCATTCCCAGCAGTGAGAATTTTTCCACTGAATCCAGTAGGAACAGGGTCAGACTGTGAGAAAAACTCATTTGTATTCTAGGGAAATAGAAAGCAGTAACCCTCATCTACTGGAGTTCAGCAGGAAAACTTCATGTATAAACATTGGCAGAGTTACTGAAAGGCGAGTAATTAGATCAGTGACTCCATTTCTGTTGGTGTGACAGCTGCATCTTTTTCCTGTCAAGTTAATTTCAACTGTAATTTGGGGAGATGAAGTGCATATACAATACTGTAATCTGGAAGATTTATATAAGGCAAAAAGATCATTCATACATTTTCTAGAAAGAATAATTAAGGTCCACTTCTGGTATCACCAATAAGCAGAAATGGCTAATGGGTTTTTCTGATACCACAAACTAAACTGGAAAGTTATTAAAAACCAAAATGATGCAATTTTTCGGGAAAGGCTTGTCTGAGCTTTAGCAATTAAAACAGTAAAGCGATCTGAGCCTTCCCCCAAGAAATAAAAAATATGATCTATAAAATAATGCTTAACATGATTTTTTTCTTAAAAAAGAGAAGTAACATTTTTTTAAAGCTCTCATATCTGGCGGCTGTGAAACTCAGACTCCCACAAAATCCTAGGAATCTGATCAAGCCTGCCAGATATTTAAAGAAAAAACATAAAAAGTGTTTTCATAATATATATAAAATATATATATATAAATCAAATAAATATGAAAACATATGTTCCATTTCTCATTTATCTCTCACTCTGTAGTATTAAGGAAAAAACCCAAAACAAAACAAAACACCATCACCAACACAAAAAAAAAAAAAAAAAAAAAAAAAAGCCAAAAACCCCCACCCCCTCCCCAACACCAAATAGTATGTCTGATGGGAAAATAACCATGTGTTCCTCTTCCTGAAGAACTAGAAAGAAAAGCAACCCAACTGCAAGGCAATGGAGGCATTCACTTCCAGTTCACAGTATTGCAGTTAGAAGTACAGTGAGGTCTAGATAAGTGATGGAGCAGGAGCTGCCTGGAGCAGGGAAGGAGGAGGTGTTCACATGACAATACAGCATTGACAGCGCTTTTTCTTTTGTGTACCTGGGGCAGCTTCCAAGGGCAGGCTCTCTTCCTTCCCCTCAGGAGAGGAGGGCTCTGTCGTGTCTGACAGGGGCCTGCCAGAGACCAGCTCAGCAGCATTCCCATCCATGGTGGAAACATCAGTCACTGTCTTCTCCCGCAGTGACTTCTCGTCGTCTTCGTCAATCAGCACAAGCTCTGCCTTGATGGTCTCATCGTAGCCCAGCACTTTCTTTGTCTCCTCTTCATCATCGATGTTCTGGTAGCCCATAAATATCATTGTCACTGGCTGATCTGCAGTGGCCTCTGGGGTTTCACCACCACAGGGTTTGTCTTGTGGCTGAGGGTTCACAGCACGTCCTTTGCTGGATTTGTGTACCATTTCCAGCTTTGCCTCCTTGAAGAGCATTTGCTCCTTCATATGGCTAAGGTTTCCATCGGCTACCACATTTCTGTCTGACACAGTCATTTTTTCATACCCTCCTTTTACACTTGATTGTCCAGCTTTTTGCATAAGTTCATCTACGTCCTTTGAGCTTAATTTATGTACTCCATTTTCTACCACTGTGCCACCAGTGTGAACCTCATAGACTACCTTGGAACCATCATCATAGACTTTGAATCCTCTTTGATGGGCCTCATCTGGGCCAACAGGTGAAGCAGAGACAATCTTGGTCTCTCCTGTCTGTTTGTCTTTCTCCACATTAATTTCCATGGTGCACAAAGCTTGAATGAAAACAAGAGAGGAAGTGCATGTTACAACAAAAAAAGCCAGTGAATGGTTAATTGCCAAACAGACAAAGAAAACTATGGTGCCCCTTTTTCCTACCTCCTGCTTCTAAAGGGCTAAGTGTTCTACGTTAGAGGTGGGATGCAACACTGTGGACTCTATTACACTACGGCTTTTTATGCAGGTGGAGGCTGGGCGTATCTGCGGCAAACAGGACCTAGTCTTCCGGCTCACGCCACATGGCGCTGTCTCTGGTCAACTAAGAGCACCAAGAGGTTAGGTGTAATTTAGGCAAGGGGAGGTGATAGCATGCAGGTTGCCCTCTAACTTTCTGTTCTGAACTTGCCTCAAAATTCAGAGAGAACCTCTCTACTCTCTTTTCTGCCATCAAACTGCCACTTAGTTGGTAACAAGTTTTGTTTGCTGCAACACTCAGACCATTTAATTATCAATGCTTGTTCTTGCTTAACTCTTCCATCCGTAGCACTCAAAACATTTTAGAGGGGTGAAGAAATATTGTTCATCTCTGTTCTACACGTGGGAAAACAAAATCACACAGGAATAGGACAATTTCTCCCACAGATGTGTGTCAGGGCAGCTCTCTCAGCTTCCACACCAAGACATCAACAGACCTCTGCTTCCAGGTTAAGGGAATGTACAAAATAGCCAAGAAGTGCTCCCTTGTTTATGTGACTAAAGGATTAAGCACCGCTGCCAAAGTTGAAGAAAAAAGTAATCATGAACTGATTTTCAAAGAGTCATGGAACAACAGGTAAAAACATGTGTGAGGGATGGTGCTTTAGAATAGCAAAGGTTTTCTAGCAGTTAACGATGTAGTAATGAGATGAAAAGTGTAGACCACACATCAGGAATAGATGAGCAGTCTACTCTGCTCCAAGACCCATTTTGAGTTATGATGACATTATCACTAGACAGCTTTTCAAAGAAAAAATGTGCAAAGGTATTTCAGACTTTCCAGAGTGTTCATTTGTTTAAGCATTCCTTGTATACATATGAAGACATTTTGGCTCTTGGACAGACATCCACAGACACTTAATTACAAATTACCACAGGCAGTGACAAGTGTTTGTGAAACTAACAGTGATCACTTGCATCAACGAACCTCAATGGTATAATCATGGTTTATCTTACCTGGGGATACCACAAACTGGAATGTTTGCTTTTTTCCTGATTTATTTTCAAATGAGTATAGAACATCCTTGCCCCAAGAACCAATGTAGCTTGGTATGTTTGTATTTTAAAAAATAATTAATATTAAAAAATACTGTTACTTTAATATATTTCCTCTGTCTTTTTATTCACACACAGTAGAATCCCTTTTCCTGTAACCTTAAAGCAAAGTGTTTCATCAGCAATAGGAAATTTATCATGACATGCATCATTACACTGCCTATAGTGCTAGACAGAAAATTAATGTATTGGTGAGTGGGTGCATGCTGTTCTCTGTGACATGGTCTCCTCTGTCCTCCAGGAGTGCAGTCTGGTGGGCAAAATGGTTGGGTCTGGCCATCTACATGCTGTGTGCATCTGCTCAGACCTTGGCCAGCCCCAGCAGGACTGTCTAGGTCAAGTACACCGCACAAACACCTGCACGGAGCCAGGGGACAGAGGTGCTGGTGGGTGAAGGAGCACTGCTGCCTCTGAGAACGATGCGGTGCTGGAGGCTGGAGTGGGCTGCAGAAGCAGTGTTCTCACTTTGACTGTTGCAACCTAGTGGACTACCTCTAAGGACTGTTTTTTACCACTGCTTCAGGAGGTTTATGAAGTAGTTGTGTCCATAGCTGTCGTGACCCTGAGCACAGGACGCCCATTTCGTCCATGAAGTAGGCTTACAGTTTTTTTGATCTACATCCTGTGCTGGAGTTTTCATGCTGGCCATCCCACAGCAGCCTGGGCAGCCAGAAGGCAGCTGCAAGGGTGAGAGCTGAGCTCTGCTCTGAGATGTGCAGCTGGAGCCTGCAAGGCAGCTGGCATGGTTGGAAACAGGAAATTAAGGCTGGAAATAAGGAACGGACTGTTGCCCCAGGGCTAGCAGCAATTAAGCTACCAAACCATTGCTCTGAGAAACTGTGGCAGACAGCACAATGGTGCAGCTCACAGAGCAGCTGGCATGGATCTCTTGCTCAGGACTGTTCCAGCCCAGGAACTGGTGTGCAACTGCCCTTTACGTCTTATCCAAGTGCCTCTGCTCTGAAGCCTTTAATCCAATTTATAGTGATAAAGAAACAAAGAGATGCAGGTACCAACACTAACATTTCTAGAACTTTCTAGGTGCAGTTTCTTGAGGGGGAAGAAGAACGGAAGAAGAATTTTGTTTATTGGCTTGGTGCCTAGGGTTTGGGTGACTGGGCTCTGAACATCACTTGACCTCGCCAGGGCTGCTCAGGCAGATATTGTTCAATGACTTTCAACATTACAAAGGTAAAAATAGAGGCTGGCTAGCCTATGGTGAAGATGATAAAACTGAGAGGTTTCTGAGTGGCCAGCTGAACTGAAGCAAAGCTGAACCATGAGGCAGCAACAGCACATATAGGAAATAATCTCTAGTGGGCAGAAGTTCCTGATTTGTCCGGAGCACCATAGCCCAAAAGAGAGGGCACCACCAGCCCATCAAATGGCTGCCTGCTATCTTCTTAGAGAGAAGTAGCACCACCCTGAGCTCCCCTAGAGCTCCTGTGCTTCTCTTTCTCTTTGAAAATTATAAATATTATCTGGGGCATGGCTTTTTATTCGCAGACTGGTGATTTTCCTGCGAAATAGGTGAGTGCCATGTATTTGTAGTGCAGAAGAGGATGCAGTCTGCCAGACCCTCTCTGTTTTGATGCACAAATTTAAGTCAGCATTGTGCATTAAAAGAAAGCTTGTACAGGGGGAATGAATTCAGAAGCAGATAGCAAAAACCTGATATTTAAATCATGTGGACTTGGCCATATTTGAGTTTGTGATCTTGAGGAGCATGAGCCTGGCAAACAGCAAAGACAAACCCCTGAACTTTACAAGAGTGAACTTCAACTGTTTAAGGAGTTGGCGAATGAGAACCCCTGGGAAACTGTCCTTCAGGACTGAGGGGCTGACCAGGGCTGACAAGGCTTCAATACCACTTTTCTTAGTGAGCAAGAGCTCTCTATCCCAGTGTGTAGGAAATCAAACAAGGCAGACTGGAAACTGGCATGGCTGAGCTAAAGTCAGCTCCTCAAACCACGGAGTAAGAAAGAAACATCTACCAGTGGAAGCAGGGACAGGAACCTGGGGAGAGTACAGGAATATGATTTAATGTGTAGGGATGGGGTCAGGAAGGCCGAGGCAAAGCTGGAATAGGACTTAGCAAGAGATATGAAGAGTAACAAGAAGGGATTCCATAAGTACATAGGTTAGAAAAAAAAGGCCAAGAAGAATCTACCTTCCTGTATCTCCCTGCAAACAAGAAGGGAGAACTGGTGATCACTGATATGGAGAAGGCTGAGGTACGCAACGAGTTCTTTTGCGTCAGTCTTCACTGGAGCCAGGCTTCCCAATTCTCTGAAGTAGCTGATCCTCTGGGTGGGTGTGAGGAAAGTGAAGACCCTCCCACTGTAAGTAAAGAAGATGCTTGGGATCACTTGATGAAGCTGAATAGCCACAAGTCTATGGGACTTGCATGTATGACATGCATGCCAGGGTCCTGAGGAAACTGGCTGATGTTCAAGGCCAGGCTGGATGGAGCTCTGAGCACCCTGGCCTAGTGGAAGGTATCCCTGCCCCTAGCAGACAGGTTAAGGGAATGAGATGATCTTTAAGTTCCCTGCCAATGCAAACTATTCAATGATTCTATAATTCTGTGCTGTTGCCAAGCTACTCTCCAACATATTTGAAAAGTCGTGGCAGTCAGGTGAAGTCCCCAGTGACTGGAAAAAGGGAAGAGCTCCCCACGTTTTTTAAAAGGGGAGAAAGGAAGAACTGGGAAACTACAGACCAGAGAGCTTCACCTTTGTGCCTAGGAAGATCATGGAGCAGATCCTCCTAGATGATATGCTAAGGCACATTAAAGATAAGGAGGTGATTTGAGGTAGCCGTCATGGCTTTATTAATGCCAAATCATGCTGGACTAATCTGGGGGTCTTCTGCAATGGAATAATGGCAGTGGTCGCCAAGGGAAGACCAACAGATGTCATCTATCCGGGCTTCTGTAAGGCCTTTGATATGGTCCCCCCTGACATCCTTGTCTCCAAACTGGAGACACAGATTTGATGGATGGACTGTTCGGTAGATAAAGAATTGGCTGGCTGGCTGGAGCCAGAGAACTGTGGTCAATGGCTCTATGTCCAGGTGACGGCCAGTGATGAGTGGTGTCCCTCAGGGCTCTCTCTTGGGAGTGGTGCTCTTCAGTATCTTTAAAAATGACATGGACAGTGAGATCCAGGCCACCCTCAGCAAATCTGCAGATGGCACAAATCTGAGCAGTTCAGTTGACACAACAGAAGGAAGGGATGCCATCCAGTGAGACCTGGACAAACCTGAGAATTGGGACCATGAGAACATTATGAAGTTCAGCAAGTGCAAGTGCAAGGAGCTGCACCTGGCTCCGAGCAATTCCAAACGTCAATACAGACTGGGAGATGAAGTCATTGAGAGCAGCCCTGAGGGTTTCTTGTGGATGAAAAGTTGGAGATGAGCCAACAGAATGCACTTGCAGCCAATTGTATCCTGGGTTGCATCAAAAGAAGTGTGGCCAGCAGCTTGAAGGAGGTGATTATCCCCCTCTACTCTGCCCTTACTCTACCCACCTGGAGTACTGCATCCAACTCTGGGGTCCTCAGCACAAGAAAGAACATTTTTGGAGCAGATCCAGAGGAGAGCCATGAAGATGATCAGAGGGATGGAGCACCTCTTCCATGAAGACAGCCTGAGAGGGCTGGGATTGTCCAGCCTGGAGAACAGAAGACTTTGGAGAGACCTTATTGCAGCCTTACAGTACCATTAGGCTTATAAAAATGAGGGAGAGGGACTTTTTATATGGGCAGATAGAGACAGAACAAAGGGTAATGGTTGTAAACTGAAAGAGGACAGATTTAAGTAGTCAGAGGATGGTGAGGCACTGGAACAGGTTGCCCAGAGAAGCTGTGGGTGCCCCATCCCTGCAAGCTTTCAAGGCCAGGCTGGATGGTGCCCTAAGCAATCTGATCTAGTGAATGGCATCCCTGCCTGTGGCAGGGGAGTTGGAACTAAATAATCTTTAAAGTCCCTTCCAACCAAAACCTACAATTCTATGGTTCTGTATTTAAGGAGAGTTGCAAGATACATGTTTTTATCTATGGTATGGAATACTGACACATAACAATGTCTTATTTATTAGGGAGACTTTGGGCAATGAGTTCTAGCACTTCTTGGAGCGTGATGTACTAGAAAGTTAACAGGCGTGATCGTTTTGTATTTCAACTCTGGCTCATTTGCTTAAGCTTTTGACTCTGACAACATTTTATTTTCATGTCTTCTACTGTGATTTTACTGCAATGTTTTTAGATATTGGCATAACATGTGGTTTATGACCAACCCAGGGACCACATTAAAGCTACTTGGCCAAGTAAATGCATAAACATATGTGAATTTCTGTTCACCAGTAAAAGGCACTGCCATGGGAGAAGTGAATAACAGAACCTGCTTATCTGCCTGTGTGCATAATGTTTGTTCTCTGTGGGAAAACCTAGCAGCCCAGCTTGTCAAAGTAGTTGAAAAATGAACTAATGTTGATTCTAAAATGTTTTTATTTAACCTGCAAAATGTGATCTACTAATAGAATACAAAACTACCTGACAATGGAGTTGAAACTGAAAGCAGTACTTGAAGATGACAGCCAGTATTCACAAGTACAAGTTTTCTGCACAAGCTTTAATTACAGTGAAACATGATGCAGTGCTTCAGGACAACACAATCCCAACATGCCAACAGAAAGATCTAGATTCTGCCTGTTTTGTGGATTCAGAGGCCGTTCTTAAAAAAAAAATCTACTTACACTTTGAGCTTGTTTTAAGATGGATGGTCAGTGTCCACCTTTAAGAACACCTACTGCACACACACAATACACTTATCAAGGACTACATTAACAAGGCTTCTCAGTCGTCCAAAGAATGAAAGAAATTACTACTTTCTTGTTGTCAACAAAATGGCACAAAACACACAGAAAAACTTGCATTAAAGACATATCAGGGTAAGCACTGGTGGAAGGGAAGATTTTGGAATGGCTTGCAACAGAACTTATAGAAAAAATCACATATTTCATAGCAGTGTGTAGTGCCTTAGCTGCAGACATTGCTTTGCTATGCTTGTTAATCCATTCTTCAAGTAAGCCACCTTTTATCCCACTCCTTGGGACACCTCTTAAATAACCACCAGAAATGCGGTCTTGAGATAAGGAGTACATTGTTTAGAAAAGAAGGATTTTGAAAATAATAAAAATGTACAGCTTCTAAGAATCATGTTGTTACATTTAAGACACACACTCAATCTGAAAAATAAGTGTTAGAAAATTCTCTGTATGACTCCAAGCACAAAACAAGCCCACCTTCTCCCAAGAAGAAAGAATGGCATACAAAGAAGTATAAAATGACATAAACATTTGAAGAATGTGGGTGGTCTTTTGCGTGCCTGTCTGGAGTTGCATGGGCACAAGAGAGGACACAACCTTGGCCTAGATACCATGTATTTGTATCAGCAGAGATGGAAAGAGCTGAATGTTTCCATGTTAAAAAAAAAAAAAAAAAAAAAAAAAAGGATGTTTCCTGTGGTACTTGTATGTAGTTCAGCTACATTGTTTTGAGAGTACTAACTGCAGTTCAACAGCCTTGACTTATTTACAAAAATACCTATCAAGCAGCATTTCCTGGCATTTAAATGATATAGGGACACCAGACTCATTAAGGTAATATAACAAAAGAGTTCATGGCTACTGGACTGGTATCATAATACTTTGTTCCTTGAGACTTACCAGCTACTCTGCTTGATCCGTCCCACCCAGGAACTGGCTCTGCTGTTCGTGAATAGAGGGTTGGGAGTTCAGGGATCTGGGAGTAAATGTAATTTACTGCATCTGGTGTCAGAGAACAGGAAACAGTTAGATTCGTTCTACGAGCCCCAGTGGCTTCATTGCTTAGACAGCAGAGTGTTGTCAGCCCTGACAATAGTCACTGGAGCTTTGTACTAGATAATTGGATCAAAGCAAACAAAGTGCAAAGTCACTGTCCTGTGATTGGTGTTCAATAGACTAGCTGAGGCAGGAGGGAATGGGTCCAGATGACTCAAACCTTATGTCAGATGAACACATAAAATTATTTGTCAGGAGGTTCTGGATTTATCAAGTCTGTGACCTTTAAATTTGGCGTGGGGTGGGGAAGGTAAGGAACAAACCTGATGTGATATCCAGAATACATGACATTTCAAATAGAGATATAAAAGCCTAAAAATGCTAGTGTTGACTGAATAGGATAAGAAACCAGCTCTTTCATACCAGTTGTTTCCAATATTACTGAATCGGAATTTGGCTTTTTGTTCTTAATGCTGAAATCTAGCTGACAATAAAATCTCACATAGATATTGATAGGGTACCTGTTTTGGTTTTCAGTAGGTATTATGCTCCTGCTGGTGCTGCAATACCATCATTCATTGACAAATTCTGCACTACTAGAAAGCTATCTTAAATGATTGACTTGTTTTACATTTGAGCTTATGGCTGCTTATCATAAGCTAAATATGTACTTTAGAAGAGATATTAATAAATGTAAAAGTATTTCCGTGGAGATATTTTGTGGCTGGGTTAAATACAACTACCATTTATTGTTCTGCTAGGATTCAGTGGCTGAGCTAAGAGCAGAGCTCAGAGGAGAGATGCGCAAATGACTGACTTAAGGTTCAGGTACCAGACCAAAATGAAAAAAAAAAATCACATTCTTGCCTATCAACCGGAAATGTTTTCAGTTCTCTATAGAAATGGTTAATTTTATGTCCAAACATAAAATCCTATTTGGTGTGAAACAGACCATTCTTTTTCCTCCAAGGGTATTTTGCCAGTTCAATGTATAATTTGTCAAGCTCTTGGTAATGCCGAGTCCACGTGTCAGGGTAGGAAGCAAAATCTGCCTTCCTCAAAGACTTATTGCTATAAGCAAGTGAGAGAGGTTGACCAGTGCAGACCATAAAAGGGAACTGGTGAAATGAGAGTGAAAATGAAATGTCCTGTTGTAAGCTGCTTGACTTCATCTGGTTAAGGGAGATACTTTCATCACATTCCCTATGGGCTAACACCCATCCCAGAAAAAATACCTACACCTCGTAGCGTCCTCAGGAAGGACATGATGTGCCACTTCTAATCCCAGACATTTTTTTGGCAGGAAAAATGGGCCTGATATTAGTGAAATGGTTTTACTACCATAGCTGTCAGTGGTGGCCACCAGTGCTGCTGGATGCAGAAAAATAAG
Organism: Struthidea cinerea; assembly: GCA_013397865.1. Lineage (NCBI taxonomy): Eukaryota > Metazoa > Chordata > Aves > Passeriformes > Corcoracidae > Struthidea > Struthidea cinerea. Next base: position 227,376 of record VZTI01000074.1, read on the forward strand.
TCCCCAGAATGACACTCCATCCTTCCACAGACCACGGTAGGTAACTCAGGTAAGGAGTCCCCTTTCCTCCCTTCTGGTGTCAGAAAAGTAGGACACAGAGGCACAGTGCAAATTCATTTAAAACCCCCACAAATTTAGTATATAAATGAGTTCAATTTGTAGCAGATGAATTGGAAAAAAAAAAAACCCAAGCCTGTCCAGAGAAATGTTATTTTATTTCATATTTCAGTGGACAAATGGCAGACTTGGCAAACAGACTTTCATAATTTCAATGCATACTGTATCCTCAAAATTTTGTATTTCTAGCAAAAGAGCCTAGGAAAAATAATTGTTTAAGACACACAGCTGACTGAGCAATGGCCAGCAACAGCTGCTTTCTTTTGCAGGGTTACTTGCCTCTAATGAGAAATTGGTACAATGCTTGGTGCTGTTGCTCTGGGAAATATCACCAGCAAATGAGTAGGCCATTGTTGAAAACTGAAGTAATTTCTCAGAAGAAAGAAGTGGGGACTGTGTTTCTGGTCCAGGGGAAGAAGGCACTTTGTGTTCTGGAAATAGCACAAACTTAGTAATTATTCATCCCATAGAGTGTTCTTTTGGAACAGTAGTTTCAGTACACACTCATGCAGTGACTGAGTGACAGATGTGTCACATGTGTTACATGTGGTCCTAATCAATGCAGAGTTGACCTGCTTAACTAATCATCCTCACTTTTTTGCAGTCCACGTGGATCAACAGGCATGGCTAGGGTACAGTTCTCATGCGAGAACACTGCAGGAGGCAAAATCCTTTGCAAATGCTTATTTTTCCCCCAGTGCCTGAAGGGGGAACTGAGCGTCGCTGACATCTAGCAGTAGGGAAGGACAGTTGTACAGCTTGATGGTGAAACTCTCACTTTGGTGTGGTAGATGTCTGTGGACCTTAGTAAGCTGTTGGGTTTTTTTTTTCCTTGCCTCCTGCTTTGGGACACGACCTAGCTAAGTGTTAGATGCTGTTAATATTGACTTAGCTTAGAAACTTCTCTGTATCTTAATTATAATAAAATATTTAAAAAATTAGCTTCAGAGCTCCAATCTGTCATTGTCATGAGAAGGGAATGCTGGGGGGGCAGTGCAATTCTTGTGTAGTTCCTTCTAAAGCTAGTGGCAGTGCCACGTGTCAGAAATGGGGTATTTGACTACAAGATGGGGTTGGTTGGTTCTGCCAGTTCCTGTCTTGTGTTGTCGTCTCCCCCACCCCAACTCCAAACAAAGCAAACACGCTCATTTCCCTTTCTCTCACTGGCAACACAGTCTCTTTCACTTAACCCCTTTAAAAGGATATAAGAGGCTAATTTTACAAGGAATGGATGAGACACGAATTAGCATTTTGTTCACATGAGAAGTAAGACAGAACACAAATAACATTTGAAATCACTGCACTCAATATCTTCATTTCAATCTTTGATAAGTTACTAATATCTAAGGATGCCATAAAACAAGTCCTGCATCTTTTTGTACTACTTGCAACAAAATGCATTTTAGGACTATGGCACTCTTCCAGGTTAACAGAGATATAAGTGCTAGGGAAAACATATGAGGCGAGGTAAACCTTCAAGGGTGCTTGCACAAAGCTAAACCTCCAGAACTGCTCAGAATAGGCTTGTGGTCAAATGTTAGACGAATTAATTTTCCAGGGGCTGGATTCTCTTCAAAAAGTCCGATACCACTAAAATTAGTGGTGGGTCTGCTGCAAATACTGACTCCCAGGGCAGGGTTCTTCCACCTACAAAGCTCTCTGGGGCTGTGTGGGACTACATCAGGAAGAACAGAGATTATGGCGCTCCCATCATGTTGGTAAGAACATCAGTGGAGGTTTTTGCTAGAAGCTGAGTAGTCTGGCTCTGACTTACTGAATCATGCTTGAAACAAGTGAGCTTGGGGGTTAGGGTCCACAGCTGACATTTGTACATCCATAAGCAATATGGTGGATGAGTGCATCTGCCAGCGCAGTGAGAAACTCTCCCCAACCCTTTCTGAAGGCAAGAAGCCTACGTTCAGCCACCTCAGGAGCATATATACCAATGTTTGTAAGATGGACAACAAGCAGGAGGAACTAGAGCCTTGTGCCCAGTGTGAGGGATGCCAGAGGAATCACAGCAACTTGGTGGGAAAACTCATATGACGAGGCGACCACAATGAATGGCTACAAATATTTTCAGAAAGATAAGAAGGAAGAAGAGGAGGTGGAGTTGCACTTTATGTGACAGAGATATTTGCATGCATAGAGGAGAGCTGTGGAGACCATGCAGTTCTATTTAACTAATGCCATAGGATCATGATTAGAAGGGTCATCACTAAGGAGGATGTTACGCACTGGCCTCCTTGTCAGGATGATGAAACCAACAAAACCTTACTGTGGCTGCTCAGTGAAGTCTTGGGCCAAATGAGCCTGGTCTTCATGGGTGGCTTCAGTTACCCACACATTTGTCGGAAAAAAAATAAAAGCTGTGCGCATGCCATGCATCAGGTTCCTGGAATGTCTTACAGACTCCTTTTTCCTATAGATGCTGGACACGCTGACTAGGAGCAGCACGTTGCTAGATTTACTGCTTGCAAACCAAGAAGATTTACTTGCCTTACACTGGTAGCCTAACTACCAATGATACCTTGGATACAGTGAGAAAACACTGTGGAGTTTAAAGTCCTGCTAGAACACTGAAGACCAGTAGTAGGATGAAGACCTTAAATTTTAGAAGAGACAACTGCAATATGCAAGGGGCCTAGCTGTGAGAGCTTCCACTGGAAGCATCCATGAAAGTCAAAGGAGTTTGTGAGTGCTGGGAGTTATTTGAAAGTGCCTGCTGAAAGCACAAGAACTGTCTATTCTTTACAAAGGCAAAGGAAGAAGTCCAAACAAAAGGTTTCCCTGGCTTAACAATAAACTGTTATGTGTAACTGAAAGCAGAAACAGCAGCATACTGGCTGTGGAAAGGCAGCCAGTTAGCCACTGGGTACTACAGCACCTTGCTAGGGGGATGCAGAGATGCAGTCAGGAAGGCTAAGGATCAGCTAGGAGTAAAGTTGGCAAAAATGTCAAGAAGAAAGTGTTCTTCAGTATTTGTGAGCAGTAAGCAGAAGGAAAGACACAAGACCAGTGCTTAAGGAGTGCAGGGAAGCTAGTCACTAACAATGGTGACGAGGCAGATTCTCAATAACTTTTTTGTCCATAAATACATAAATCCACACCCTAGGGTGTTAAGAAAAGTGCCTGACATTTTTGTAAGGAGACAGTCTCTAATATTTGAAAGACACGGAGATCAGGGGATGTCCATGACAACTAGAAGAGGGAAAAATGTCATACCTATCCACAGGAATGGACCAGAAGAGGACACAGGGAACTGGAGGAACAATGATCTTACTTTGTCCCCTGGGCAAGTGACAGAATGAGTCCTCCTAGAAACGATTACAAACCAAATGAAACAGATGATTGGGAAAAACCATAATGGATTTACCAAGGACAAATCATGACAGACTAAACTAATCACCTTCTCCAACATAGTAACATCTTCTATTGACATGGGGAGAGCTGTGGATGATGTCTTCAGCAAAGCTTTTGACACTGTTTCCCACATCATTCTCCTGGCCAAGACTGATTGAGTGGTGCCTGAGATGGGTAGGAAATTGACTCACATGTCGCACTCCAAGGGTGGTGATAAATGGTTTTCACTCAGGTAGCCAGAGGTGCTGTAATTGTGGCAGCTATAGATGGAGACTGAATTAAAATTTATCAAAAGCCTACGACTGAAAGCCAGTTGCTGATGAGTTTTTGCAGGACATGTGGAAAGCACTCTTCAAAGAGCTGTACTTGACTCCTCTGAAGGCATGCTGGTCTGTTTTGCTGCTGGGCTGTACAGTTGGTCAAGATCAGAGGAGAGAAAACCAGAAGAGTCTCTAAGCAATGTTCTGGGTACTAAACAATTCAGGTCAGGTTTCCCAGGCCACATCTTGGCCAAATATATGCTAATACATACAAAATTCAAACAGAGGTTTGTGCAAACTGTTCATTTACTGTAATTGTGGCTTCTGTACATTGGCTGAAGTAGTAGCATAGAGTTTGCATTCAGACAGCCAAATATTGCAGAGGATGAATTAACTCCTGAGGCAAATTCAGCAGACAAGGGAGTTACATCAGATCTTCATGTGCCTTTTATTTTATATATACATTGACACATAAACATACAGACATGGGGCAAGAACTCTCTCCTTTCCATTTGTTCATGAAGTGCATGTAGCATAGCACTGCAGCATGCCTGGTTTTGACTGCAGACCTGAGCACCAACAAATGATGTAATGCCTAGCATCATCTCAGACCTTGTTTAATGGAGAGCTTGTCAGCTGCAAGCTGACACAGAGCTGGCAGGCACAACTGAAGGTGACAGGGCCACAGCTCCCAGCCTCAGCATTTCTGCTGTACTTTCTCTTACATGGTAATTTATGTAGGCAGTGTGTTTGTACCCTGGAAAATGTGGAATTTGTGTTAATTGTGCCTGGATGATTTCAAGCTCAGAAATTCTCACTACCAAACAGCTCTTTTTCTGGAAAGGCTGTGAAGGACACAGAGCATCACTTGATCACTGGTGCTCACCACCACTTCTCCCCTTCCCTTATAGCCTTTGCTTGGATGTCTCTGGGCTCTGAACACCCTCTGTGCTGTGCTTCATGCACACTCAAAATCTCTATCACCACCATACAGACGGAACAAAATTATACACAGGAACACAACGGTGAGATATATAAATTTTAGTGCTGTCACTGCATTTACAATATAGGGACACAGAACAAACGAACATGACATGTATGGACTTGGGAGTCTTTCACGTGGCGGCAGCTGAAGAAATTGCCCCAACAGATTGTTGTTGGTTTGTGTCTGTGCTTTACAAAGCCTTCCTGGATTATCCAGTGGCTTCTACCTTTTTCCTCTGCAGAATGTGTTGCCAGAGAGATGGCTGATCTGCTGCAACAAAGCAAGTTCTACGCGGTTTTGAAGGAGGGGAAAAATCTGTGCTACCAGAGTGCTCACAGCTTTGTACAAGTTTTCTTCCTGCTCTGATCAGCCACCCTCTCAGACCACTGCCAGAGAGAATACAGAGGACCAGCTCAGCTTGTACCATGTGAAGATGCAGGGCTGCATTGTGCCCACAGTGGGAGGGCTAAAAGGACAGCCTGCAGCCTCAGTCACCTGTAGAGGACTAGAAAGCAGCACTACCTAGGGGATGAGCTGGCCCACCTCAGCCCACAAGGACCAGTTGCCAAGAGGAAGAGACAAGATATGTAAAGCCGGCGGTGTAGAAGAGAAGAGGGACCGGTTCACTTAGCTGAAATCCCCTGCTCTCTTTGCTTGCACATGAGCTGCTCTCTTCTCTTTGACACAGTTTTGCAGTTCTCTGTTACCTTTCAGAAATTACAAACTGTCCTTAATTCTGGCTCAGTCTATGAGGAAGGGATCCACTGAAAGCAGGCAAAATCTGGAGGGTTCCTTTTGATCCCAATGAAACACTACATTGCTACATACCTTCAGGGAAACTACCACTTCATAATTGTTAGCTGGGGCTTCTTTTGGTTCCTTTGCTATTACGACACACATGAAGAGGCAGACTGCATCTTGCAGGAGTAATAGAAGTTCCTGAGCACTTTGGTTGCTAATTCCTGCAGGCACCATTCCTGTTTTGGAAACTTTTGGAAACTACTAATGACCATAGTGTAACTCTGCATAGGTACAAAGTAGTTGCAATTACCACTTTGTGGTAGCCAAGTTCAAATCCTCCAGAGGGAAGGAAGACTAAGTTTCTACCAGGCGACGTACTATCTGGGAATTTTTTTTTTTTTTGACAACAGCATTTAACAAAAACTTGGACTGTATTGCTAGCAAAAGTGAAAATTTCTGAAGTAGGTCTTTGACTTAAAAAACCCCCGTCCTTAGTAAGTAATATTAATCACCTTGAAAAGGCATCTGCAAGTCAACTCAAATACTGCATAGCAACTTTCATTTTATCCCAGTGTTTTAATGTTGGGATCGTCCTACATATTCCTCATCTACATTCACAATACACCTGGGCATGGCTTTGATAGCAGCTGGAGGAGGTACTCTTAATCTCGGTATTTTGTCCTTTCAAAACATGCACTGAGAATGAGTATCTGGTGCACATTTATCTGCAGGTGCCTTAGCATGACATCCTTCCAGGGTCCTAAGGGTCCTGGGGTGGCACTACAAGGGTGTCTCTAGCTTCCATGCATGTTATTTGTTCACTCAGACACCTAAATTTATAGCTCAGTATTTAGACTGATCACACTTTGTATGACACTGGGTTAATAAGCTAGAAATTACTACATCCTCATCCAACCAAGTGAGGTTTTCCTTCTGCAAGAATCATCACATGGAGAATATCGTTCATCAGTGAAGTAATCTATTTTTAATAGTTGTTCCTCTATATTAGGAAAAGTCCTCATAGAATTTAGCTGTTTATGAACAGAGCATGAGAACATATAATGGAGAAGATTGACCACAGAGAGGTGAGCAGGAGTCTGCAGTGCAGGACTATCACATGGTGAAAGGGGTCAATAACACAGAAATTTTGTGATGTCTGCTTTAAGTTGTTCGTGCTGTTCTTTCCCTTTGTGAGAGCATAAGAAGAGGTGGAACTCTGCCAAAGCAATACTGTTTTACCACAGCAGTGAGGTTTGTGCTTGCATTACAGAAATACCAAAGAAAAAGGTAATGGCTCTAGCAATAAATCAGAAACACACACTGCAGGGAAGAAACCCTGCTCTTTAAACCTTTGCAACAGGTTTGCAAAGTAACAACTTTACTTGTTACAACAACAACAGGTTGCTATAGTAACAACTCTTGTTAAACCCAAAGCTATACAATAATAAAAAGGCACTTACCACCATCCTGGTGGGAGAAACTCTGTGGAGGAAAAAAATAGGATGTTTGGTTAAACCTTCTATATTTTGGGTTTAACTTGCTTTACATCTTGATTTTTATGCTAGGCTTGCTTTTATGGTTCTTTGAAATTTTTAAATGGGTAACAGTGGTTGTTGCTCCTTGTATTTAGATGCCATCATAGACTGGGGGAGGGGGACATGGGGTAACTAGATGAAGAGCTCTGCCTTTTGTTGCAGGCTCTAATGTTCTAAAGTGGCATTTGTGGCAAATGCTACTATCTCTGGAAGCCACGAGAGCAAGGAAGTTTGAAATACCTCTCAGGATCCCGCTGACATCTTTAAGGGGGGCTGAAAGCTCACATGGCTTCCCTCCTAAGCTAGGGACATAGACTCTGAAATCCCTCTTCAAAAAGAGCTGGGATGGAAGGGGAAATCCAGATAACCCAACCAAAATAGACCTGATGCTACTGTGTCTTTTCTAGTCTTGTTCATACTGGTTTAAGCTATGTGCTCTGCAACTGCTCTCAATCCTTCCTTAAATGCATGAACTTATAACTGCTGCTTCCAAATGGTGCTAAGAGTACACTTTGCTTTCAATCTGTGCCCAAGTGTCTTTTTTTTAAATACCTTTTGCAAGTTTTCAAAGGATTTCTCAGTCTCCTTTAGTTTCTCCAAAATTACTTGTTCTTTGGCAGATATTTGTGATTCTTCACTTTCTAATTTCTGTATTTCTTGTTCCAGTCTGTGGAAGACATACAGACATGCACATACACATAAAAATTAAGCACAAAAATTAGCTCAGTGAGGGAGAGTTTCCTAGGTATTAACTGACACTTCAAATGTCATCAGAAACAACTTTGACTCTTCTTATTTACAACTGATTTCCTAGCACATGAAGGGCACATGAATTATTTGTAAAACAGACAGATCTATTTACAAGAAAAACAGTGATTATCTTACCCACTTCTGCAAAAGCATATGCAGATTAACCAAAAATATACCTCAATATCCCTTCACTCCAGTTCCCGTAACATTGCTGATTTTCACTTTCGTTTTAGAAATCACAGTTCAGGATATAACTATGAATATGCAGTAGTATTTAGGGGAATAAGTGTCTTCTAATATTTCCATACTCCAGACAATGAAACTGGAAATAGTTGCTGGAAATGGGCAGTCAACCAGTTGTGTTAGGAGTTTCTCTTGAACCCACACTTTGCTCACTCCCCTTTGGGATATCTATCTGTGCTTTCTCCTGTTACTGCATGACACTGGGGTCCCCAGAGACTTTGGGTAATAAAATACATAGACACTTCAGAAAATAAACTTACTCTGCTAGGCAGTAAACACTCAGCACTCTCATTTCTCTTGTCAAGACCTAGTGGCTGAGACCTCACACCTTAAAATGTGTTGATTATGATTTGGAATACACTTTTATAGAGCTTAGATTCTCCATTACTTTAACTCAAACCTCCTTTTATTGACATGATTTATGCAGATGCAGGAATATTCCCTCTTTCCCCCCACTCTCCTCCTTCTATGTGTGCTACTATCTTTATTTTCTCACTTCTGAAAAAAAAAGGAAAAAAAAATATATATATAAAATAAGCCAAGATGAACACATTTGGACAGCGATATTTACCTAAAATTTCCTTTGTCTACCAAAAGATATGTAGCTGCTCATAGCTTGTTGAACCATATTGAATGTGACATATCAGCATCTCCCATTACTTTCCTCACCCACGGCTGCTTGCTCCTGCCTTTCTCTCACCACTTTTCAAATAAAGGATCCGAACATTGGTCCACACTAAAGGACACATTTTTGCTCTTTCCCAGCCCTGCTCAGCTCAGGACTCCACTAATATTAATTCAATCACAAGGCAGAGAGCAAGGACAAGGTAATGTAGGGAGGATAGAAGGAGGAATTGCTTCTTTGACAGACCTGACAGGTTGAGCTTCTTGTGAAATTCTTGTGTTTAAATATAGATGCAGGGGTCTAACTTTAGGCACCCACCTGGGAAATTTTTCCTCACTTTTTGATTGTATTATGATGAAAGATTTGTGGCACTTGCTGATAATGCTTCTCATCAGAGGGAGGGAAAAGTATCACAGGCTTGAGTTGCTGCAGATGGAAAAAGGCAGATTTTGCTCTCCTGAAGTACGTGAATACTTAAAAGTCTCAGGTTCATGGTGATTTGCTGAACTGCCATTTATGTCTCTTAAGGATTACACCCTCATCACTAAGTTGAAATGGGTTAATTGCAATAATTTTAAAATGAACTGTTGGAAAGTACTGCTTCAATCCACTTAAATCTTTCCTCCAAAATAATATAAAACATAAAAGATGCAAAAAATTTGAAACTAAGTATTTTGTTCTGCTGCAGTGGAACAATTTGATACAGGATGAATTTTCTCCCTCATGTTGTGATTCAGGGAGAAAATTTTCAAAATATCCTTTCCTATCTTGACTTTTTAATCTTGATTTTTTAAAATACCTAGTGAAGTGAAAAATTAATTTGTAACTCAGGTCAGGCACTTGCCACACTCCTGCTAAATTGAGGAACTTAGAAGTCAACAGCTAGGTGCCTTCTTTTCCTTCTCTTTCCCTGATTTGTAGATCCACATATGTTTGTACCTTGCTGATAAAGACATTTGAAATACTCTGTTGTGCTGCCTGGTGAAAATAAATTGTGGAGCTGAGTGAGTCAGGGTTTACTGGTATATTTCACTTCTTCCCCAGAGAGTCACTAAGGAGCATTTTCAGGGTGCATATTCTGTAAACTAGTACCTTTTGCTTGCTATATGACGTGGGAAGAGACTGAAAAATGGGAGTGTGTAGAAGTCAGCAACAATAAAATACAGGCAGAGGAAAGAAGCCCTTTTTCTTTCCAATGAACTGGACATTTTAGTAGTTTATGACAATGAAAACTCCGAGTATATGAGGCAAGTCCTTTGATGCAAGGTTATAAGTAAGTAAACTCCTTGTAATCTGGGGTCATTGCAAGTCACCATTTTTTTGTATACCAGCTCAAATTGGAGGTTTGCCATTAATTGTTTGGTCTTGCAGAGAAAGTTTGCTTTCAGCACAGGCACATGTGCACTTGCACGTGAACAGATAGCAACTGATTCAATTTATGTTTTCTTGCTTTCTGACTGCTTGCTCTTTTGGTTTTACCCCTCTTGGTTCACTTCTTCAGTTTCTGCTTCCTTCGTGCCAGCCAACCCTCACCATTAAAATGAGTGGGCAGATGAGATGTTATGTTACTCTATTTTGACAAGACATCTAGTTGTTCTGATTTTTGTTCTTGTTTAATTTTTTTTGTTTGTTTGTTTTGTTTTGTTTTGTTTTGTTTTTCCTGTATCTCTTCTTTACTTTCTTTTAGAAGGGATACTGACAACAACTTGCTAAGGAGGAAGAGGATGGAGACAGGGCTAACAGGATTTAGAAATATGGATGAAGCTGTTAGGAACAGAGATCTGTGTGACACCGAATAAGAATGCATAAAACTCATCCTGTGGAGGCAAATTGCCTTTTCCTCAGGGAAATCAGTACAGGTAGACTGAGAGTCTCCCAGGCTCTATGTAGAATGCAGAAAAATTGCAGGAAAATTACAGGTCATTCATCAGAATGTACCCGTTAGATAGCACAGGGGTTGTATACCAGACGTTGGTACCAACAGGGGTTTGCTTTTTACCTTGTTGCTCAATTTTATATCACCCTTGTTTGTATTCTCTAGGCCTAAGGGCTGAGGCACCCCTGCTGAGGTAACAGAAATACTCAAGGTCAGAGCTTCCATGTGAACTGTTGTATATATCCTTGAGTAAAGGTACCAAGGATACTTGGGTACCACAGACCTTGCTGGAAAATTTGGACCTAGAGTCCCCACCCGTTCTTTGTGCTGTCTTTTTTCATACAGTCCAGCAATACAAAAATTTAAATCATACAAACTGAAGGTTGCTTTGAATGGTTTAGTTTTTAAGTGAGTTTCATATAATCAGAATTGCTCAATGGTAAGGAGAACTGCCTGCTTTTTTGATAACAACATGAAAAAGAGTCATGTAAATTTGGTCTAAAAAAGAAATGCACTAGTATCACATCTGTTTTGAGCAACATGCTATATAATGACTTAAAGAGTAATAAATCCATTCAGAGTGCACATGTACACGTAGAAATATATACAAAGTCCTTACAATCTTCCTGTGTGAATCTGTTAAATGTCAAATAATGTCCTTTTCTTCTAGCCCAGTTTAAAAAGGATATGCCTTAATTGTCTTTTGACACCTGGCAAGGAAACCCTGTAATTCCCTTGTTCCTCAGCAGACTTCTTAGCAGATTTTGGGCTGGCCTTTGAAAGATGGCCACAACAATAAAGCCAGTTACATAAAAAACTACAATATCTGAAGTGCTGTAGGGAAGAAAATTAAGAAAGAAAATGCAGATTCAGGTGAGGCAGAAGTGGTATAAAATAGACAGCTACTATTTCTGCTTCATTGACCTGGGCAGTTACCTGATGACTGAGGTTTGCTAAACTGTTTATATAAGAAGAAAATTGGGTCAGAGAGTCTGGGGTTGCTGTGGCATGGGCAAGGGTTAATTTTGGTGATTGTATTAGAGTCCTATTTTCCTGTATACCACAGAAACAAATGGGAAATTTTGTCACTCGGGAAGCCAAGCCTCCCTTGTTTCTTGTCTGTCCTGCAGGTTTCTCTAATAGATGGCTGCCATAAGCATCCAAGTTTGCAAGAGGATTTCCAGGGGGGGGGCTGAGAAGAGCTGTCTGCATAAGCTAGGAAGCTGAGTTGCTCTCCTCCTCATGTTAACAGTGCTGCCCTGCTGTGAAGAGGAAGGAACCACAAACAGCTGAAGGGATGCTGTGTTTTGGACAGCATTTTGCTGTCATTTGGGGGACCCCAATTCCTTGGTTAGTAAGACTACAGGCTTCTAGGATAATAAAGGCTGGAAACGACTTTGGGAGGGCTCTAGCCCAACCTCCTGCTCAAAGTAGGGTCAGCTACGATTAGGCCAGGATGATCACGACTTCTTCCAGCTGGGTCTTGAAACTCCTGAGTGGTGGGGGGAAAAATGTATTTTAAGGCTACTTACAGGCCTTCTCTTTTACAGTCTGTAACTATCATGCCCTGAAAAATTCAGACTAGAACCTTACAGTACTGCAGGAGAAGGAGATGTACCAGATTGATAAAGGAATTCTGTCTTGTGTGTTTGGTGGGATTTTGACCTTAGTGGGTACTACATGAGTGTGGACAAGGCAGCCAGTGCAGCTTCTGAGAAGACCAGAGGCAGAAACAGCACATGAATTCCCCTGCAGAGATGGAGGGATACGGACCACAGGAGCTGTCAGGTAGGACAGAATACTGCAATTTAGGTGACAAAAAGGGAGTTAAGCAGGGAGATCTAAGAGGTAAAGAGGCAGCAGGTGAGGTTTGGAACTGTGGTGTGTGCACATGTGCATTTACATTTAGCACTCAGCACTCAGCAAACATTGTGCTTGGATACAGGGCTCTGTTTTGTGCTCCAGTCTGAAGGTGTGGAATGCACTTTCTCTAGGTGAAGTACTTCCTCTGTTTCTTCTGTTTCCCACAGTAAGATGTTGAAACCCGAAAACCTGGCCTGTCATTTTCCTCTTTGCTGAAAAGCAGAGGCTCTTCTGGCCTGAGGTGTCTTTCCTCAACCCCAGGAGAGACCCTGAGCAAGGTCCTGCAGGGCATTCACAGAGTGAATGAAGAAGCTGATGCAGAGTCACACTGGTTTGCAGTAGGAACACACAAATCCTAAGTCAGCAGAACTGCACCTCAAGAAAACAGCCTTCTTTATCCAGCTAATTAACTCTAGCAGACACATGACTTCTAGAGATATACACATTTGGCTTAGCAGTGTTTTGTTTTTCAGGGTAGGAGGGTAACAGCATTATAAACAGGGAGAGCAGCTGCAGGTTTATGGACCAGTTTCTTTAGCTTGTGCTAACTATGCATTCTGGGTTGTACCTGAGAAATACACAATTTCTGCAGTGAAAACAGAAATGTAATAAAAATTATGTCTGCAGCATACACACTGGCATGTCAGTGGGAAAAAGAACATTCATCAGCACTAATAAGGAAAGTATACAAGTATTCAGAACTTAAGAGAAAAACAGGAAAGACCTAATCAGAGTAAACACTTGAAGGGAAAAGGTGACAGATGAATACGTAGAGTGGGGGATGGTTCAACTTCAACTGATTATTTTGCTATGGCTTGACTGACACCATTAATCAAATTGATATAAAAGCCACAAATAAGACAGTAATTAGTATCAGGTCTCTCAGAGCTGAACACCCTGAGGTGTTACAGCTGATATTAAAATGGCAGAGTCACAAGCAGACCACCCTTGCTATTTACTGACCAGAGAATTAAACATCAAGTTTCAGGATAACTGGGCTTGCCTGAGGGCTGAAACTGATTCTGCATGAAGTCTGTGCCTGTCTCAAGGATTTTACCCTCAGGTAGCTTTTGACCACACAGCAAAACCAGAAACTGAAACTTTATGTGTAGGGTCCACTCTTCTGGAAGTACAGTGCCTTCTGCTGCGAAAGTGCACTGGAAAAAATGCTCATTCCCATTTCTTTTTGGGGCAGCAGGGTACCTGTTAGCTGACCCAGGTTCAGAACAACCTTGGAAAATGAACTTGCAAGGGCAAAGGGTCCCCCTGAAAGACATGTAAGTCCTTTAAACAAGCATAACTGGATCCCAGTCCAGCACCTCAGCCCTTGACAAACCTTCTATTACCTGTATCAACTGCCAAGCACCAGCAATGTCTGTAAGCCAACATGCCTATGAAACTGGAGCTGAAATGTACATGCCACAGCTGGGAACTGTACCCATTGTCAGCTGTAAGGGAGACGGAAATCACTGAATAATCTTTGGTTTTGTTTCCACATTGGCTTAGTTTTCTTAGCAAACACCAGCAGTTGTGCTGAAGCCAGTGGGACCATTTGTGGATGTCACTCTGTATCGACACACAGCCAGTGCTAATGGCAAAAAGCTGCTTCATTTCAGGTCTGCTGCAGGCTGAAATGGGATTCCAGAGTTGAGTAATTCAATGCCTCTTAGTTTAGTCTTTTTGCAGTGCTCATCCTTTTTTGAACAGCTTACTTTCAAAGAGGAAAGCTGGCAGGACACATCTTGTGATTTCCAACAGGCTATGGTTTACAGAGTGCAGTTGAAATTCAAGCGCAGCAAACTTAATTAACATCTTTGAAAAGGCAAAACCTCTGTGACTTGGAGAACTGGGAATCCATTATCACCAACCAGTGCTTTGATATGAGATCCAGGCATGATGCTTAATGAGTTGCTCTGGTAATCCATACGAATCTTGCTGAACATATGAGAAGAGAAACAATACCCTCCACCTTGAAAAAGTTGCATCCCAGTACCAGCTGAGGAACTTGGGAAGAGAAGTAAAACTCCACAATTCACTTTGCTGTCTGAAGTAAATGTGTATACACAGAGAGAGGGAGAGCAGTATAATGATACTCTGCATCTCCCTGATGTAGGATGAGGTTAATCCACACTACCTTAGACAAACCAAGACGACCAAGTCAAGCATTGGCCACAGGATTTCTTGAGCTAAGCTTGATGAGGTGGCTAACACAACAATCATTACCTTGATTTAAATACTACAATGTTGCCTGCTCTGGATGTAGAAGACTTAGTGTCCGTGTAATGCAAATTCTTTGGCCTGGAATTGAAGAAGTTATACAGCTGAGTCTCTTTCCTTGCCAAATCAACACTACTTGCATATTAACTTTCGCGTGTGGTTTGCCTAACACAGCATTAAACCTCCCAAATATGGGGACCTTCAGCACCCTGATGTGACTCTTCCTCTAACTGAAGCCACTTTTTCATGAGCTGCTTTTTTTCTCCCTGTTATCTCAACCTAGTATGATTTCCTCATATCACCTTAACACAAAACTTTTTGCCCTCATGGCACTTACAGCCCCTGCTTGTTTTTGGACTTTTACCAGTGTAAACCTTTCTAAGCCTAGTTCTTCCAGTCTTCTTCAAAAGGGAGATGTCTCCAGCCCAAGTGAGATTGCAACCTTAAAAACTTCCCACTGACTCAGGAAATGGCAGATCACTGACTGGAAATCAGTGAATCACTATGCCTTGGATGCTTGCCCTTAGAGCAGAGGGGTATATAGCTTGACCCTCCTTTGGGAATGGAGGGGAAAAAAGGTTTAAAAAAAGCCCTATTCTGAACCCAGTCCACTGGCCAGTGATCAAAGAGGTGAAAGAGCAAAGAGTCTACTTATTTTCTCCATGTGCTTATAACGGAATGTTTGGATTGGAAAGCTCCTGTTTGTGCTCCTGACCTGGCAGATCTGACCAAGTCCCTGATCAGCCAAGTAAACACCTTGATAGCTTAACCTGCCCTGGTAGCATCTGGCTTCTGAATCATCCAGCCTCTGGAGCACTTTTGTTTAAAAGAAACAAGAACCAAGGTTCTGGTTTCTTGGCCCAGCCAGGTAAGATGAAAGTGGTTATTTAGGCTCTTCCTGATGAAGCTGGGTTTTCTCTCTCCTCTTCACCATCGCTATAATTTTCTTCTTCCTTCCCAGATCCGGGCCTCCTGCCTCTGGATCTTCACGGGCCAGTTTCCAAAACATTAGAGCAAATGAAGTAAGAGCCATTACTGATGTAAGTTGCTTGGCCTGCACAGAACCAGGCATGCAGATCTTAGTGACTGGACAGACAGGTAGTCACATCAGAAAACACACAGGATTTACACTGCAAGTATAGAGGTGCATCATTTGTGGTTCATTGCTTGGTACTCACTGGGATGGCAGGAGAAAGGCAAGGAAGATTAAATAGCTGTTTGAGAGAAGATACATGCTCTACTTTGCAATTGAAAGGTGAAGGTGCAGCGACTCAGGAAAGACACTGAATCCTGCAGAAACCTGCTTGCTTTTCCATGGATTTAAGTAAAACTGGCAGGACAAGCGCCAGGACAGATGTCCTGGGATGTCTGAGGACACACAAGAGCACAAGGGAAAAACATACCAGTGTGGCTTTTGGTCACAAAATCCTCTCCTCCATCACGATGTGCTTTGCTCCTACCTTGAAGTGTACTTCAGGGGACTGGCGGAGCACTCTGAGCTCAGGCAATAGGCTTCAGAACGGCCATGACTGTGGTGGGACCTTGAGTCAGACGACGTGTGTTGCAAGACATGGTCCAGGTGGAGGAGGGTTGTGTGTGCAATTTTCCCCGGCACAAAATCCTGTACACAGGAGCACGCACCCAGAGACCAGAAAAGCAACACAGGTGCGGCCAGCCCTGTGAAAAACAGCTTGTCGGCTTGTCTCAGCTATGCACATGAATTCGTTTAGGTTTAGCAACAGATGCCAGCAGTTCAGCTGTACAGTGGATTGTGTTATTTATATCTTGGGAGAGATCCAAGAAATAGAGGGAGAGCAACTGGGGGACGACGGCTGAGTGCTCATTCTTCCATCGTGCAGCAGTGCTGGCTGCTGCAGTTACCCAAGGTTAGCGCAGATGTACGACCGAAATGAATGCGTGACCTAATGCAGTACCCACACTGCAAGCCGCCAAGGAAGGAGGATGTTTTTCGGCAATTCCTGTACATACTGATACACTGGAGGCTCACATTCAGTTACCTAGAAGCACTTACACAGAAGGCAGGAAGCCTGGAAAATTTCCACCATCTTTTTAAGTGAAGGGAAGTTAAACAAAAAACCACACGTAAAAGTATTTTCTCAGAAGAGATTCCCGCGTACAAACTGGGAATACACCTTTTGTCTCTGATTTACAGTGTCAGATGAGAAATGAGCTAAGGCTCATGGTGTGCTCAGGACAGAACATGAGCCAGGCAAAGATGCCCTGCAGAAAAAGAACTGGGGGTGCTGGTCAACAGCCATATGAACACAAGCCAACAGTGTGCCCAGGTGGCAGAGATTGCTAATGGCATCCTGGTTTCTATCAAGAATAGCATGGCCAGCAGGCCCAGGGCAATTACTGTTGCCCTGTCCTTGGCACTGGTGAGGCCACACCTCAAGTCCTGTGTTGAGTTTTGAGCCCCTCACTCCAAGAAAGACATCAGGTTGCTGGAGCATGTTCAGAGAAGGGCAACAAAGCTGGGGAAAAGTCTAGAAAGAGGTGCAGGGGAGATCTCACTGCTCTGTACAACTACCTGAAAGGATGTTACAGTGGAGGTCAGTCTCTTCTCCCAGGTAACAAATGACAAGGCAAGAGGAAATGTCCTCAAGTTGTGCCAGAGGATGTTTGGATTGGATATTAGGGAAAAATCCTTTGCTGAAAGGGTTGCCAAGCATTGTAACAGGCTGACCACAGAAGTGGTGCAAGCACCATCCCTGGAAGAGTTCAAAAGACATGTAGATATGGTGGCTAGGGACATTCTTTTGAAGGGGCTACAGCAGAAATGCCATACAATTCTGCAAACTCAGATTGCAGGCAGTGCTGCATTGAAAAGCAGAACACATGGGAGACTGGGTTTAAAGGTAACATCATTAGCTAGGGCTGGAGAGGGCATGTTGTCTTCTACCTGGACCTCAGGTTTCTGTAGCTTTTTCCTCAACTATCTGTCTCCCTGTGAGAGCTGGGGAGGTGCTCTCTGTGCTCCCATCTGCTCTTCCCAGGGAGCTGATGAGGGTCATGCACAGCAATTCTTGCAGAGAGCTGTTCTTCTCGGCCACCCATGGGCTGCTGCAGTGAAGGGTGGGGGCAAAGGGGACAGTACAAGAGTTGTCCCTGGCAGAACTCAAGAGCACACCTAGAGTGAAAGACAAACTTTTTCCTGGTACAGGCTCTTTCCCTTTCTGCCTCCCCTACCCTTTCTCCCCCTTCCCTCCTTCTTTTCTTCCTTAAATTCCTGCACAGGTTATTTCCACTCAGAGTTCTGCTGAGTCTCTTTTTTCTGTTTAGACAGAGCACTGCCTGCATCCAAAGTCAGTGGCTGGGAACCAGGACTTCACTCCTAGCAGAATTCCCATTTGGGCTATTTGGAATACCTCCCTGCCCCTACCATGTTTAACTTCTAGCAGTACAGAAGCACATGCAAGTGGCTCTTTCATATGGCAATGAAAAGATGTTGCAGTTATTAACTAGAAAAGCAGTGTTGACAAAAATGGCAATCATGGGCCATAGCTACATAATTTTATTCTTGCTTTAGCCTCCAGTAAATAATTTTGCCTCCCTTCCCCCATCTTGATCCAATGCATTTTGCCCAATTGTACATCAGTCCATGCTTACCCCTAGTAGATGTTTTAGCTGGTATTATTAATTATACTCACTGCACATGTGAGATTTCCATGCTTTTGGTTTGAGTTGACTCATATTTGCTGCTAAGAACTGCATGGACTTTTTAATAGACTTCTGGTGCAAACAAGGGTTTATCTATTTGATTCCTGTTGTGGTGGCTTAAAATGGGCTGTTTCAAGGGACATGCTGCTTATAAGCCTAATTGTTGGTGCAAAAAGCATTGCCCAGCATCCAGCATTCTGAGGTACACCATGTGATTGACTGAATTTAGTCTGAGAATAGTACTAAAAATGAAAATAAACCCCAGAAAATTCAGGCTGAAAAAGTGAAAACCCAATCAAAGTTTTATAATGGTGAGATAATTCTGCTGTCCTGTGGCTATTAAAGCACAACTACCACAAAAAGCTGCAACTTTACAGGGATCCCATCTGCCTCCTTTCAACATTTTTGAACATACCTCTCCATGACTTTTGTGTTGTGCTTTAGTCACGACTGCCTGAACGTGTAAATGCCCTCAGTAGTCCTTGACAAAGGAACTAGATGGTAGTGCAGCTGACAATATGCATCAGGCACTGACCTTTATTAAGTCCCTTCAAAAATTCCCCATGTTACATGACCGTCATAAATCCATTCCCCTGCACTGCTTGCCAATAGGGACAGAAAAGGAGCAGCAGGGCAGGAAGGGGAACACCCATAGGAGCCGTAACTTGTTTTGTTTGTTTCTTGATACAAACAGTTTCTTGGATCTGAGCTTTGCAAATCTGTCCTCTGCTGTCATTCACTTACAGGAACTCACAGTTCATTTTTCCAGGGTGAAGGCTGATGTGAGGCAAGGAACATGCCCCATGGGAATGCACGGATTTTATACTGGGGGCAATGAGAGATGCACCAAGCTGCTGCCACCCTGAGCATGATGTCTGCAGTGTCCTGATCCTGCTTCATCCATCTGATCCACCTTAGTGCTTTTATGTTGTGCTTGTTTATTTATTTGTGCTGGGCAGCAAACATCCCCATGGCCCAGAAAGACACTGGAACAGTGGCTTCACTGGGGAGAGATTTTGCCCTGGTGGGGTGGCTCCAAGGTTGTCCAAAGTGCTCCTGCTGAGGCAAATCAAGCCAATCAGGAAGCCCCCAGAAACTTGGGCTGTGTTTGGTTTGTTGTTTCCACCCTTAGACATTTCCTGCTATTGTTCTTGTCGTTTTCTTTGAGTGTTCACTGGGCTGGTGGGTGGTGCTGCTACTGCCGGCAGGGGAGGCCTCCGGTCCTCTTGGGCACATGGAGAGCTCTGTGCCATTCCCTTCACAGACTCCCAGCATTAATTTCCAGCATACAAGTGCAGGGAAGGTGGACCCGGGGTGGTAATTGCATCTCAGTGAGCAAAGTGCAGTTCCTCTTCCTGTTGGCTGTGCTCAGCTGGACAAGAATGAAATCATACCATAAAATGATGAATGAATTCCAGCTCAAGATGTTGCTTACCATCCCTGGAGAAGGAGAAGGTGGGTAAGTAGGTGGAAGAAGCAAGTCCACAGCATCCTCGGATCTATATAGAGACCTGTGGAAATACTGCCTCTGTGCTAGACATTGATGTCTCTAGTTTTTTCTCTGCCACCCAGAGCCTGGCTTTCACTTTCCAAGGGTACAGGATTTCACCTCCAATGATCTAACCCCACCACACCACTATCGAGAACCAGAGGAGCTATTAACTATCCAGGCCTTCCAGACACAATGCCTGTGTGTCATTTTTAATTCTCTGAATATCATGATTAATCTTTTATTTCATCAGACACCTCTCACAAGTATCTGCCTGCAGTGTGAAGGACAAAAGACCTGGATGCTGCACTCCCTTGGGTGCTGTTCCAGTCTCAACTAGAAAACACAGCAAACCAGTTCCTAGACCCCCCCCAGCTGCTCAGGTGAGATGATCAAAGATGAGCACATCTTTGGATTTCATATACAGTGTAAGACAACTTTCTGTGCTGTGGAGAAATTGTAAGATTGAATTTGTCCTTGGACAGCATCTATAATTCTGCAGAGAGATCCCTGGAAATGTGGTGTTATTGCTGAGCTGTAGTGGCGAATAGAGCCAGCTACAGAGCTGTGTGAATGAAGAAATGAGTGGGAAAAATTGCTTTGATATTACTTGAGGCTCCCCTTTCCAGCCCTTTGTTCCACATTACCTAACATCAGCCAGACCTGAGTCATTGCTATCTGAACCTTCACAGAGCTGGAGTGCAAGCAATAAAAAAAGGAGAGCGTGTTTAATAAAGTGACAATGCATTTCTAGTCCCTCTTACTGGCTCATGAAAACTTGGAATGAAGCACAGTTTTAACTGTGGAATGCTGAAAAGTTTGCCTTGATGTTGTGCTGCATGTTTGTGGTAGGAGTCAGCTGATGACTTCCTGCCTGCGTGGGTCTCAGAGGGTGAGATTCTTGACCCTGGACTTCCCAAGAGCTACAGAGCTTCAGAATCAGGATAAAGCAGACATCTGGGCTGATTTGGTTCAGTGGAGCAAAAACCAGCCAGTAGAGTATCTGTGGAACAGGATGGGTTATAAAAGGGTTATAAATCTTTCTTTTTAAGAAAACTTCTAAAGCCATGCCAGGGTCTGTATTCTGATGGTTGACCTCAAGCTGACCATTGATCATAGTGGAGAGGTGGCACAGGACTGCCTTTCTAAGGGTAAACTTCAAAGCGGAGAACCTCAAAGCACCTAGCAGTGTGGTAACCCCCTACTTTCTAATAAATTACTTTGCAGTTGGTTCATTACCCTTCCCACAGCAAGCTGAAGAAAGCCAAGTGTAGCCTGATGGGCTCCTGGCTGCGATCCCAGGGCTAGGTGGTCATGAGATGTTAGCTCACCTTCTGTGATTTCAGTGCATCCCAGGACTATGATGAACATCCCTCACATGGGTCTCCTTGACTGTGCAAACCATCTCTATGCCTGGAATGGTGGTATTGAGGGATGGGATACCAAGGGGAGATGGTCCATGTCACATCTCTGGAAATTTCTACTATGTACCTTGAGAAAAGAGGCTAAAGTTTCGCAGGGATTTCCTGAAGTCTAAGTGGTTAATTTTGTCTGGTTTTGAGTCTCACAGTATTCCTAATGCTCAAGTATCCTGGACTGGAGAAAACCTCAGCTGAGTTTTGGCAAAACCATGAATATTCTTGGTCTTATCTGTACAATTGACTCTCTTGTCTCTTTTTCTGTGCCTACTACGTTTTTTGTGTTGGTATTTGAACAAGGTGCTCAAATAAAGTAAATTCTTGTAAGAATGGATAGTAATAAATGTAAGACCATTGCAAAAATCTCCTCAGGTTTACAGCACTGACAGATCATTTTAATTCAGTTTGTCTAAAACATGAGACCAAGGGCCAAGACTTTACAGATCTCCATAGTATTGGGGAGGCTGGGGCCCATTTCCCAGTTTACTTCATGCAGGCAAGTGTGCACACCCTTAGGACATGGAATTTAAGAAATTACTGGCCAGTTGCAGGTTGCAGAAGATGTCTGTAGGTGCCATCTGAGATGCACAAAAAAAGCTTAAAAGCAGTAAAGGTGCTCTTGAGAATGGGATGCAAGTACTTTTGAAAGCGTGTCTCCTGAGATATCCATGCCAATTGGCGTATAGTTATGAGCTCTCTTCCAGCTTTATTGTTTGAAGGTACTTCGTCTATGAATGTTTATAGTTGAAGTGATCAGGCAGTAGATGAAAGAGCAGTACTCAAAGCCTTGAATTTAAACAAGAGAGATAAACAGGCATCACACTGTCGGTGTGTATGTAGTTCCAGTGGTCTGAATAGATGAATACTTGGATGTAAGCACACGTTGAAGTGTATCTCTAACTTAAGGCTTAAAGGGTAATCACATTAATGTGACAGCTCAAAATTAGGAAAACTGTCCCAGTGCTTTGGAATGGACAAACTGAAAATAAAATTAAATTAAGAAGGCCTTATTTGAAATATGGCATGGGAACTGAGAGCAACAACAATATTCTGGGTTCTGGAATGCTACTGACTGCATCACAATTACCAACAGACAAGGGCAGCAGGAAGTTCAGTCTGTCAAGATGACTGGCCAAAGGGCTGGCTGGTTAGTCGCTAAGTGCCAGATGGACACCACCAACTGTCTAAATGATTTCTCCCTCATTTGTAATTGGCCTCAGTTTTGGCTGAGCTCCCTGGCTCTGCCTGCAGTTCTCAGGTCTGCTGTTGGCAGCCCCCTTGATATACACCCTGGAGGCAGCATGCAAGCTCCTGTCAGTGTGACAGTACCTGAAGGAGCTGTGGATTTGTCATGCCCTCCTCTAACAAATTTTGCTTCATTCATGGTGTGAAACGTCCATGCCACCATTTCATTTCACCCTCCTTTACTTTTTTTTTTCTCTCCTCATTTTCATGCCAGCTGTTGTGATCAGTCACAAAGAGACATTTTCTGATATTGGTGCAGAACTGCTGATATTTTCCACCTTATGCTATTTTAACACTGGTAAGTAGGTCCATTGTAAAGATGCCACTTTGTGCCCAAAACAGATGCATTTAAGTATCTCCGGCTTCTCCCCCATGATCCAAATCCACACTGAGTGGTCTTGTGGCCTTCTGGCTATAGAACTGTTCTGGTCTCTTCTCATCGCTCCACTGTGCACCTCCTGCTATGTGTTTGGGACTTGCAGCATCAAGACCAACAAATCCTCTTATAGGAAGTCCTCCTGCATTTATTTGCTTCTGCCTTCTTCAGTGACATGTCCTCTTTGGGAAGTACCAAAGTCTCAAGGCCAAGAAGTCCTCAAAAACTCAACTGCTGGGAAACAAGTGAATGACTTTATGCTGAGTTCCAAAAATTCTGCATGGATTGTTTTGTAGAAGACACCAACCCCAGTTTAGAAGGTGAAATAGGAGCTGCCTGATTCAGGCTACTTTTGGATGGGTTGACATTTGAACCCAAAAGTGACAGGAGCATGTACGTGCCCTCACAGAGGTGGTTGTCCCAAAGAGCTCAGTGCTGTTGCAGAGGATGGCTCCTGCCTGGCCCTGCAGCACAAGAACAGCTCTCACCATCATTCTGTCTATGACTGTCTCAGGTGAGTGTCAGTGAGACAGAAAGTAGAAACTGTTTTCAAAGGTACCAGGCAGACTGCCTCACCATTGTTTTCTTGGTGTTACAGTCTGCTGGGAAAGAAAGCAGAATGGTGCTACTGCTTTTGAACAGGTCAGTACAATTGCAAATGTCAAAATGTCCAACATTAAGTAGAAAAAAGATGCAGGGCAAAGGAGGAGAATCGTTTTTGCCAACAACACACCAGCAAAAGGTGGGAAGAGCTATGTTCAGTTTAACATGTGCATGCATGTGATGTAGGTAATTGTGGATAGATAATTTTCACCCAAAAAATAAATCTAGCTGTTGGATCTTGTCCAGCCAGCCTCTCAGCCAAGAACAAGCAGATGAATGTGGTCACTAAATATCCCAATGAAAGCGGCTGAAGCTGTGCTTTACCCAGCGTTTGCAGAGGGCTGCTGGTGGGCTGTAGCTCATTATCATGGCTCATCTAAAGCATGGTAAGGTGATGCACTCTGGTAATCTGACTGTGAGTTTGAGCCCTTCTTTCCTTCTGTTTCCAACTGCTACCCCTGAAATCAGTACTGTAGTAAATACCTGCTCGACAGTAGTGCTCTCAAAAACTGTGGCCAAGGTGATTGAGATAATACCGCAGACAAATGCAACATTTTCTTACAGGTTGCTAAATATCCAGTGCCTTTTGCACAACTATTTCTCTTTTCTCATTTCCCCTTAGACCTCCCTCATGCTCTTCCCACAACAAGATTGTGTGGAGTCACACATCCCAGTGTAGGAAATACTTGTTTAGCAGAGTTTTTTCCCCAAATATGTATAATATAACAAATCTTCAGACAGACAAGCTAAATATTCATCCATGGACCCAGGGAGTACTGCAGAAAGGCACCAAATGCTAAACTTAATGCTTGTGCTCCTGCACCACCTTGAACTATTGCTGTATAGTATTATTATGAAGGTCACATACTAGCTTTCTTTTCTGCTTCCCATTCCTTCTGCATGCTGTGTGGCTTGCTTTGATAATTGGAAATTGCTCCACAAACTGACTGCCATGGCACAGGGGACAGAAAAAGGTCTACCACAGCAGCAAAGAATCAAGAAGAGGCATCCAGGTCCAGACAGCAAAAGAAAAAAAGGAAAAATAATAATTAAAAAGTCCCTAACACTACATGAATAAACAGAATGTACAAGGCGGGGACTGCTGGAGGAAAAGCTTCTCTGCAGTGTACGAGGCCATCTAGCGAGCTCAGGCATTGTAACAGCTCAGCTTTTTCCACGGCATTTCGTCCTGCTTGTCCCCAACAGGACGCTTCACACGCCAGCTACCGGCCAGGTATGCACACAGATACTTCAACAGTATTCCTCACTGCTGAAAGGAGAAAAACCTTTGCGGGAGAAGGGAGAGTGACAACAGAAAGGGCATGACTGATGCCAGGGAGCTTGGCAGGCTGGGTTTTTACGGGAAGTCAGAAATCCAGCTATACTGGCAGTGGAAGGGCAATGTGGTGTGCAAGTTTTCATTGAATCCTGTCCTCAGCTGCACAGCTGAGGATGACAAGGGGAACTGCTCAGCCAGCAGGCACCGCAGCAGCTGGGATGGTGAGAAAACCTTGTCAGGAACCGTGAGATACAGGCTGCTCAGTATTATGTGGTGTCTTCCTGACAAAAAACTGCTGAGAGGCGGGGAAATGGGTACGTGATGTGCTAAAATAATTTCAAGTTCTCAGAGGACTGATGCTTGTATTTTATATGGCACTGGACTGGCAGTCCGGGAAGGGAAACTGCTGCAGTGCAAAGCATGATACCTACCAAGTCCTCTCATGGACTGCCTCTGAGCAGACCAGACTGGCTGCCTGGGGACGAACACATGACCAGCTGCACTGCCCATCCACTCCTCTGCCTCTCATGTGAGGCTGCCGGGTTATGAGAGCAACAGTAAATACCTGGGATTTTTGATAGCTTTTTGTGGCTGCTCAGAGAGCCCTTGAACATACCTGAACCTACGTTTGACTCCAAAACCCACAACCAGTGTCACACTGTCCTGGTACAAACTATGCTTGCTCAGCCCGGGGTACAATGCTGGAGAATGCCAGCACAGGATGGTATTTCGACATTCCAGGTGCCAGCATGTGATTCCTGCCTCTGCAGTGATGTTTTCCACTTTTAGCATAGGCATAAGTGTTTATAGCAAGTTTGTCCTGTTGCATTAGCAGTACCTCAGAAAACTGGAAGGAAAAGGTTGGAAGACCCTCATCTAGTAAACACGGGTTTAATGTCATCAAATTCTGGGAACCAGGTGAGCAGATGATCCACCAGTTTTCCTGTCTTCAGCTGACTGAATGCATTCACTTTCTCATCTCTTGAAAAATTGTTTGACCTGCTTGGACCTTCTTCAAGGGAGAACTCGTCGTGTTCACCAGTCTGTCTATGGAACAGCTATAAATCTGGAGCTTGGCAAATGTAATAATGACAAACTATTCCACATTCTCCTGTATTGTCACTGAAGCCTTGATCAGCAAGTTTTAGGACACCAAACTAGTTCTAAGTGCAAAATTATTAGTCCCAGTGAAAATAAGTATGCACAACTGGAAACATTTGCTATTTCAGTAAGTGTGTATGTGTCTACATAAGCTATAGACAGGAGAAACAAAATATTATTAGCTTTGTAGCTGTGCAGCCCAGTGAATACAGTACCACCATTGCCAGTAACAGTTCCCAAGCTTTGTAATAACTTTGCAAGGACTTTAGGACTTGACATGGTTCCCTGGAAGTGTCCCCTTTGTATTCTGCACGTCTGTGAAATTGTACGGTGTAGCTACGATCTACAGACAGCAGTGCCAAGCAGTTTGTTCTGTAGAAGGGTAAATGCATATGACCCCACTGTAGTCATTCCCTGCAGAGGAAGACAGGCTTGATGCTGCAACTGAAGACTAGAAAGAGGGATACAGGGAACTGTGAGGAGGACTGTGGGGTGGGATGATAGGACAGGGCAATGAGAAAATTCACAATTGTCAGATAAAGACCTAGAGCTGGATAAAACTGCTCTAGGAGCAGGAAGGAGAGCAAAGAATTATCACCAAAAGAAGTATGGCTAGCAGGTCAAGGGAGCTGATTTGGCCCCTCCCCACCTGAGCACTGCATCCAGCTCTGTGGGCTGCAGCATCAGAAGGATGTGTACCTGCTGAAGCAAGTCCAGTGGAGAACCACAGAAATTGTCAGTGGGATGGAACACTAGTCCTATGAAGAAAAGCTGAGAAAGCTATGGTTGTTCAGCCCGGAAAAGAGAAGGCTCTAGGGAGACCTTATCTTCTAGTTCCTAAAAGACGTTTGTAGGAAAGATGGGGACAGACTTTTTTTTTAAAGTTGGACTCATATCCATAGGACAGAGGGCAAACTAAAAGAGGGTAGATTTAACATAGATATAAGGAAGAATTTTTTTTATGGTGTGGGTAGAGAGAAACTGGAATAGATTTCCAAGAGAATCTGTGGATGGCTCATCATTCTAAGTGTTCAAAGCCAGGTTGATGGATCTCTGGGCAACCTGACCTAAGCTGAAGATGTCACTGCTTATTGCAGGGGGGTTTGGACTGGATGACTTTTAAAGGTCCTTTTCAACCTGAACTATTCTGTGCTTCCATGACTCTATCTAACATATGTAATACATATATAGCAGATTTGACATGGAATTGCAGACCCACAAAGAAAGACAAAGGTATAACTGGTGTTAGAAAAAAATAAGAATTGCTTCAATTGACTCCAAATTGAGGAGAAGCAAACCACCAAAGTCTACATCACATTCCCCCTGGAAAAGGGAAGAAACCCTCACAATCAGCATAATATTTACCTTGATGAAGAGTTTGAGATGCTGGTGACTTGACATATATTTTAACTGTGTCTGGGATGGATCCAAAGAGGTTGTGGAAGAGTAACTCTAAGAACAGAAAAAGGGGCAAGTACTATGAAGACATAAGAGTTGTAACTATTACTCTGCAGACTTTTAATGTAATACTGTTCCTTTTTCTCCTCCTATAATATTTTGACTGATATTAAAAACTAGTCAGCTGTTAGATTGGTAAGATTTTGTTTACCTTAACAACAAAGCTTTGGCTTTGCATAAAAAGTCTGCTTATTTTTCATCTACACAATTAATTGAGTGCAACTTTATGGCATTGTAGATGGGAGATGGATGCTAGCTATTTTCCAGCTCAGTGCTTTGTGCACTAGACTGTCTTTCTTGTGGTGCTGTGTTTGTTTGTTCGTTTTTGTTTTCCTTTTCTTTGTTCAGAGGGACTTTGGGCAGAATGTTAGGAGAATCTATTTTCAAGGGCTAATTTCTCCATGGCTAATTTAAGGACAGAAATAATTTTCTAGGCTCCGGATTGAAATTTGTTTTAAAAAATTTCCAAATGCTGTAACAATACAACAGAATGTGCGAGTTTAATATTACTGAATGTGGCAGCACACATTATTTCAGCCTATAGGAGAAAGACCAGACCACTCTGAAATGCCACTTTTGGATCAACACTGGGTTGGTGGGTCTAGGTCTAAACCAGAAAACCAGGGAATAGATGCAGGACAGTGCCAGTGGGTAGGGGAGGAGGTAACTAGTGGGTAGTGCATAAAAAAATACAAACCTTTTCAGGAGAGAAGCAAAATACAGCTTTTCAGCTACAGTTCACTTAAAAACACTTGTAAAGTAATGTTTCCCTGCACTTTCACTTCCAAAACAACCATAATTTTTTAGAAAAACAAGGTATTTTGAAACGGCAAAGTTAAGTGTTAAAATATAACATCTCCGCATTAGAAAAAAGTCTATATTTTTCTGTCCATTGAATTCAGCAGATGATTTTGCTGTACCCATTTTCACATTATGGAAAACAATGTCTTGAATTATCATTCTCATTTCTTGCTCCTTACAGCGCCCTCAGTCAAGGAAGCATGTTATACCAATGTGAGACTTTCAGGTACACCAACTCATGTAAAAATGCTACGTCACTCTTTAAAATAACATCAGGCTGACATTTCAAAAACCTAAGGCAACATGTGAAGGCACCAAAAATTTCTTATGGAGGTTTTCCTCGCTTAGAGATTCACTGCTATATCCTTGCAATTATGGTAGGATTTGTTACACTAAAGCAACTTTCTAGTACTGCATGTTGTATTCAAACATTTCTAGTATTGCATTCTAGTATACAAAAGAATATATCTTTTGTAACATTGCCAGTCTGGATTATCTCCAAATGAGATAAGGACGGATATATTTTGTTTCAAGACGAAAGACTGGAAACTATGATGTAACAGTAATATTATTTGCATGTAAATAAAATCCAGATTTTTTTCTCAAAATTATTTTCTTCCTCTTCCACTTTTTTATTTTTTTCACTTGGAAGGTTTTATTGCTTAAAATCTTCCAGGCAATCTGTCAGTTCCTTAGCAGAAAAAAGATACCTGCTTCTTTAGGAGTCTGAATGCCCACAATTCCTGAATATAACTCTCTGGGATACTGTTATCATATACACATGACACTAGTCACCAGTGGATGGACACACATGCAAATAAAAACCTGGTGGCAGATTTTAGGAATACAGACCTCTCTGGCATTGCTACTGTAATTTTAAGAAAATTATTTTTTATTCTAGATAAAGATGCCTTCTTAATACTTTTCTTGCTAGTATTCATTGTATGATAAATAAATGTAAGCCACCTTGCTATCACTCCAGAAACAAAGGATGTATAAAATGTGGTCTTTGGGACTGTATATTTGCAGTATTAAACAAATAACCTTTAACATGAATCTATCCAAAGTTTCCTCCTGCAGTCCATGCATACATCAGCTTTTGCCTGGCAAAGAAGACATTTTCCTTTAAAATATGGCAGAAAGAGAAAGCCCATGGTTTCACTTTCCATTGGTTACATCCACTGAACTTCTTTCCCTGAAGCACCTCCTTGTGGATACTTTGGAAAAATGAAAATATAAATTACTTGATAAACTAATGGCATCTTCTGTAATCTTAATGAGATGCCAGCTACCAAATTAAGAGAAGACACTAAGCCCACACTCTGCGGTGCAGGTGAATATGCTGACAAGGTCAGTAGAGCTTTCTTTACTATCCAGCTAGCGGATCATCCTTATGACTTCTACAAGTTACAAAACTAAAACATTTCCACTGAGTGTGGCATCAGGATAAGCTAACCTGGGATGACTTCTCACATGATGCCATGGAAAATACAATGAAAATGGCAGTTTTTGCATATGTTGTACTTCCAGTTCTCACCTACATCTCCTTGGTTTAAAAAAAGCTAGACAGATCATACATTGGTATCCTATGGCAAGAAGGAGGCTTTTAATAGCTCCTGTCAAAGCCAATCACACAACCCAAAGTATGGCAATGACCCTTCCAGCTGTAAAAGTTACAATAGGGAAGAAGCTGTTCCAGATGTGGGGTTAGCACATGAACTGGCAATCTGTGCCTTCTGTGTGTTAACTCTCCCGTGGTCACGGTCATCTAGGAGACAGCCCCAGACTGTGAGGGACAAGAGCACTGGAAATGGTGCACAGCAGGCAGAAAGCTCGTGTTAAGACGTAGACATTAAGAAGAAAGTTACAGTGATGATGTGAAACCCTAGCCTACTGCAGGGCTGGTGCATTGTGGGGTCGTGGTGATTCCCCAGAGGATGGCAGGAAAGGTTTATTAATGAGAAATTTAAAGGGATACATTGAATACAACACATTTCTAGAGGTCTGCCAAAATGAGCTCTGCTGAACACACTTCAGTGCAATGTTTGTTGATATTCTGGTCCCTGATTTCTACCAGACTTCTATCTTGAATACAGTCACACTATTTTTAAAGGAGGATATAGCCCAGTGCAATTCTGGATAGTTTAAGGAAGCACCTTAATTCAGTTAATTTTAGTTGTGAATTACTCATGTTGTCTTGGCTCATTAAAAACATTTTTAATTAAGGAATGCATTTAAAATATGTTTAAGCCTGGCAGAAACCTGTGCTGACGTTGCCTCTTGACCTGGGGCCCTGTGCAGCACACCATGCTGGTGCAGTCTGTGCCGGCTGCCAGGCAGTGGGGTATGTCAGCAGAGCACTGCACTCTCCCTCAGGGCAGGAGCAGCAGTGTTTTTTGGTGAGTCTGGATGCTCAGCACACTGCTGCAGCCTTTCCCACGCCACACTGACCAGTAGCTGACCTGTGTGTCCCACATCCAAAAATAGATGCAGTGTACAGCCTCTTTCTAGCTGAGGAAGTGAGGGATGTAAAAGTACTTTTCTGTAGTAAAATAGAGCCTTCCCAGGGATAATTCCTAATGGTTGTAAATAGCTGTCCCACTCTCTGGGGTGGGATCTTGACATTATTCCATGAAAACTTGGTTATATAAGCCCCAGTACTTTAGTTAACTATTTCTGTTTTGGATGCTCCAGTCAGGTTCTAGTCTCTAGTATTAAAAAAATAAATTTAAAAAAATCATGCAAAAAACATATACTTTGACATAATGATTACATTTCCAATGGGAAGCAGTCAGGCTGATGCTGGCCCTGTCCACGCGTCCTCAGAAGGGGCCGTACTGAGAAACCCAGTATTCCATACAAGAAATGCTCTAGGATTTTGTTATTCTCAACTTAAAATGAGCAGTGATGGAGGGTGACGTGTTTAGATAGAAAACTACTATGCAGAAATAAACAAAGACATGTAAGAGGGAGTCAGGCAGTGGTACTCAAAGGAGAGGTGACCTGATAGCACTTAGGACAGGGGCCTCTAGAGAAGGCCAGCACCATCCCACCACGGTAAATGCCCAATCCCATTCTTGGTTTGCCTGTTGGCTTGCAGACTGTGGGACACAACCTTGTAAAGCAGCACCTCATCTTTTCATGTCTGGGACACCACACATTCTCCTCACGCTTAACATGAAACATGGCAGGAAAGCTATTCTGTGTTCTGCTTTTGAGACAGGACAGAACAGGAAGCAGAAGTCATTGCTGAAGACCAACCTGATGAAGAAGACTTCTCTGGAGAGAGGAAGCCTTGCCATGTTTGAGTGGCTGCTGGGTGGTCCCGTGTGCTGCTGGAGACCACAGCACTATCATGGCATAAAGTCAGGAATACCAAACACGTGTGTGGGAACTGGAAGGCAGCCTAGTGAGACGATGAATAAGGGCAAGAAGGAACAGGAGTAGAGAAGGCATTTTCACATCTCCATGCTGCAATTGATGATTGCTGGGAACAATCACAGCTACACTACTGCTAAAAGGAGAGGGAACAGACCAGCTGAGAAGCACCACCGTCCCTAGCCATGGTGACCAGCAGCAGCAGGGAGAGGGTGGGACTCCCCCCGGCTCCGGGACTGACACCTCCTGGGTCCCTTTCCATGGGGCGGCTGTCCTGTCTGTAGCAGCGACAGGCCCCGGGGCAGGACCACCTGGTGCTGCACGCGTAGAGGATGAGTATCAGCGGGGTGCTGTGGCACGGCTGCTGTAACAGCACGACGGAGGATGAAGGAAGGGAACAACAGCTTGCCTGTGACAAGATTAGTGATAACTTATAGGTTAAGAAAGCAGCTTAATAAATTCCCTGTTGCTGTGGATGTTTAACAAGCTGTATCAATAGCAGAGATTGTAAGATGCTTTTGGCAATTCTTAGCAGAAATCTGGAAGATATGAAATGAAGAGATACAACAAACCACCAAAGGGAAGTACAATACTCTTAACATTTGTAAGAGCAACAAAGAGCATTTGTAAGACACATTTGTATGGAGCAACTGCTGTGACAGAAAATATATATATTTGATTCTTCTTGCAGATACAATGGGAAAAATAAATGCTAAACAATTATGAAGCATTTATATGCAGTATTGAACAGTTGTTTTATTTCACCCTGGGAAAGATGCTTTATTTCCCTGACCATATATTATTTTTCTGTCTTTGCTTAGAAGTATATAGCATTTCAACATTTGTGAGGGTAAAAGGACACTGGAAAATTATGGCATATGGTTGATGATTTCCCTGAGAAGTATTACTCCTTTGGAAAAAAATGACTTAATTAAATGCAAAATGTTTATGGGAATTTATCTATTTCATTATAATCTGACAGGAAATTATCTCAATATTTAGTTTCCATGAAGTAGAAACATTTGCTTTTTACATTACCATTTAACAGATAAAAACAGATAAAAGTGTTCCAGTGTCAGTGTTGAGACTGTTTTAGTCCTATCAAAATAAATGTTTCCAGGAGGTCGGACAAATAATATTAATTCCTCTCTTTCATAATATTTTTGATAAACTTATTTTTTTCTCTGTATTTGAGGCAGTGTTTAAGTTTCAAAGTCTCAGAATTTTGTCTAAGATAGAAATTTCTAGTTATGAGCCATTCAAGCCATCGCTTTATACTACAGCTTCTTTTATAGTTTCAGCTTCTCATAATCTTGTTCTCTAAGGTGCACAGAATTTAAATGTACGCCTTCTCTTCCTCTTCACAGATGTCTATTCTAACTCTAATGACAAAGCATGAAAATCCAGAGTCTATTTCAGACTAGTGAAACAATGTAAAATTATTTGGAGAGCAAAACTGAAACTATGAATACAAACCAGAAGATATATTTATGCCTTCAAATAAGAACTCTGAAACAAATGACTACAACACAGAAATATTTTGCCAGCTAGTGAGAAGAGGGGGAGTGGAAACTCCATCATCATTTCAAGCAGTTGTACTGGGAGCTGGCTGGCTGCTTTGCACTGGTAGTCCATCCAGTTCCGTGCCTGGCATTAGCTGTTTCTAGATAGTTCGTGGAAACAGACCAAAAATTCAGTGTTGGCTTACATGTAGGAAAGTTTATTCCTTACCTAAAATGCAAGAAGCTGGCTTTGTTCTACACTGTAAGAGACAACAGCCTGTCCCAAGCACTAATTTAGTCTGTTAATCCCTGGAAACTCTACCTTGTATTTTCCAAAATATGCCACTGTACGAGTTTACAAGTGCAACAAGATGACTGATCATAATGCAAAAAAATTGGGGTTCCCCTATACCCACATTTTGAATGTCCTGGTTTTGGTTTTACAATCTGTCATTTTCTCTAGTGAAAAGCAGTTCCTGATTTCACTTCTCTGTTTTATTTCCATATATACTTAGCACTTCCCTTCTCCAAGAGAATTACAGAAACGGAAAATAATGCAGCCCTCCCTCTTACATCAAATATCTCAACAAACTGGTCAAGCTTCATCCTGAAATTTTCCAGGAGCAGAGATCCTCTGTGACAATTGACAATCTACTCCAGTGCTTCAACATGCTCACTCTTGAATAAGGTCTGCAGGAGAAATACTTGATTATTTTCTCAAAGGTCTGCCCTTCTGGCGTTTTAATCCCACTTCTCTTGTGTTTGGAATCTATTCCCTCATCTTTATAGCTACTTTCAAACTAGGTGATGACATTATCACGTCCCTGTTCAACTTCCTTTCCCT
Organism: Struthidea cinerea; assembly: GCA_013397865.1. Classification (NCBI taxonomy): domain Eukaryota; kingdom Metazoa; phylum Chordata; class Aves; order Passeriformes; family Corcoracidae; genus Struthidea; species Struthidea cinerea. The sequence goes on from VZTI01000074.1 coordinate 261,126, forward strand.
AAACTAGTTTTCTTTTGCAAGTTATGGGTCTTTGTTATCAGAAAGAGGGAGAAAAGTCTGTGACTGGCTGGAAGCAAGGCTGAACCCCAGCAGCCCAGGAGAAGGAGTCCAGGCAGGTCCTTGGTTGCAGACTGTGTTAGCTGAAGCAGCATTGCTCCTGGTGACTGTCTCTGACCTCATCTCACAGACCTGAAATGAGGGACCCTCCATGGCCTCTCCAGTGCTTCCCTGTCCTGTTTGCTGGAAGGATTTCCCTAATGAATTTCCATTGCCAATACTTAATTTCAGTCATCGTCGTCCCTTCTACACAAACACAAAGAACCCATTATTCCTTTCCACTGCAATGGCCGATGAAGTACTTGAAGACCTACTCTCCGCATTAGACTGAGCACTCTTTCCTTGTAGACCATGCCCCAACCACTTCCATCTTCTCCTCCTGATTTTCTGGTAGTCTGAACTGTACTTCCAGTGCAATTGTACTTTCAACTGCACATTAATCCAAGCAAGACCTTACTAATGATCAGCAGAGTATTCTTTTATGTTTCATTATCTACATACCAAAGCGTCTTTACAGCACAAAATCCTTGATTCATGTCCAGCTTCTTATTCAACCTAATTCCCACATGTTTTTGAGAGAATTGGGCTGACTGCCATAGCCCACCCTGTCTCCATGGTTGGCTATGCCTGCCCAAAGGTAAAATTTTGCATTTTCCTTCTATTGCGTTTTTAGGATCATCTCTGATTTGCAATTACCATACTGTTCTTCACCATGTGCCCCCAGGTTTGATGTTGTCTTCAAGTTTAATAAACAGGATGTCTACTCACAAACTTCTCATCACCTACAGTGTCATGAGAAGATGAAATGGTATAAGAAGCAGCATCCAAAATTTCCCTTAAATTTTGTCTGAATAGTTTCTTACCAGTATTGCATCTGTCTTAGACAAGTTTTGTCCAAATCATATTTCTACTACGGGATTATAAAAGTATCAAAGTCTCCTTACTGTTAAGGTAAATGGCATCCTCAACTGACATGGTCTGCTAGGTGCCTGTCAAGGAAGCTGGGTATCTTGGCAGGCCTTATTTGATAAATTCAAGTTGTTTATAAATCACTATGTGTTCTGCTAGACAACCCCATGTACTCCTCTAAGGAATGAAATTAGGTTGGTATCCTCTAACTCCTCCTTTCCCTGCCCCCTTGGTAAAGTTAAGAACGACATTTGCTTTTCCTATGAAAGCCTCTTTTCAAGATCTCAAAGGGACAAGACTCTGAGATGGTTTCAGATAGATGTCCAGTTTGGGGATGGGTCTCACCATGCTCAGATGGTCTGAAACCAGTCTGATTTGCCTCCGTATTCTTCAACTTGTTTTGCCTGATTCTGCTCTAGATATGTACCTGGTGCAACTGCACTTCTTGCCCAATTGCGGCACACCTTTTCAGTGAAGACTGAAGAGCAAAACAAGACTCTTATCTCAGTGTCATCTACCATCTTTCCTCTCTGTAGAACAGCATTTTCCTTTGCTTTCTCTCTACCAGTAACACTACCACAGAAAAATTTCCTATTATGTTACGGACCACATTATGCCTCTGCCTTTTTGGCTTTTATCCTCACCTGCTTTTGCAACTCTTTCAAGTTATGCTTAGCAATCTGAACTAATTTCCCTTTTCTGTGACCTTTTGTCTTTGCTTAATGCCAAGGAAAAGCCAGTGATTTAGTGTGGTGAGTCTGGTCCTACACCGCCTATATTTCCTCTGGGTCAGTTTGTGCTTTTATGGTCATTCACCCTGTGTAACTCCTCTATCCATCAAAGTTTTCAGCTATGAAATATCGAGTTTATTGAAATCTGCCTACCTCAAATGCATTATTTTAAATTTAGTTTTCTGTTTGTAAGTCACAGACTTTGTAATTTCATGGTCATCCTAGTGGAACCCTAACCTTTATATTTTGTGGGGTCTCCCTACAGACTAACCACTCTGCATAAATTCCTCATTCTGAATAGTTGGCTGAAAGAGATATTCATGCTCCAAAGATTTACTTCCCTGCGTAGGGTGAGGTTAAGATGATTAATAATCTTTTAAAAATAAGCATAGTTTTTTAATGACTTTCTCTTGCAAAGGTGTCTTCTGCTGGACTTGTCAGGGAATGTTACTATTTAAATGAATTTGAGAGTGGCAATTGAGTGTTAGAATTTTTTCCAATATCATTAGGATAACCTAGATGCTTTTGGTTAGGAGAAAATTAATATGCAAAAGCTATTCTTTCAGTCAAATCACAGCTTCCTTTTAGATAAGCAAACAGTGAAGCTACAAGAATGCTAATCAATGTGGGACACAAAGAACAAAGACTTTCACTCTCTTCTGCAAATCTACCCTCCCACTTAATTAAAAAATAGTCTTCCTAGGAGGATGAGGAAAAAGAGGGGAGCAGGGAGCAGAAGTGGTGTGAAGCAGACGAGAACCTGCGCTGAAACAGAAGGTATAATTTTGACACTTCCTGATTCCTTCTGTAATTAAAGAATCACCCCATCACCCTGTGACCTATTTTTTATGGATTAATAGGACTGGCCTGTGTAGTCCAACTCTCTCCAGCCATGCTCACACAGGCTGAGCCATGCCTGAGGACCATCAAAGCCTGTGCTCAGTGAGCATGGCACAGCTGACATGAGTCTGCAGTACCACCAAGTAAAACTCCTGTGTGTGGGTTTGCAAATCCTCCCATTTGCGACCCCTGGGATGAAAGGAGGCAAAAAAACTAGGGCTAAAGCCCTGCAAAGTTTCTTGCATTCCCCAGCTCCCTCTCTGCTGGAGTGGCAAGAGCATTCCTGTCTGCTGCCCTGGAGAGAAGCAGGTAGTGAGGAATGGTGGAACCACACTACTGATGGGTGCAGAGGAAAAGGAGGGTTTCATCATGGAGCCATGTCATGTTGCTGTTCAGAGTTAAAAGGAAATTTGGTGACAAAAGAGGAGAGTGGGAACCGAAATGTTGCCTATAGACCTGGCTGCCTGCCTTGAAGACTCTGTACGGCAGGTCACTTTACTGGGAAGTGACAGGAGAGGAATCTGCAAAAAATTTTTGTTTCCCAGAAACCCTTTGCCATATTGAAGAAGCTACCAAACTCTTAAAAAAGTAACAATTAAATAAAACAGAAACTAGAGGTTTGGCAGTAGGGGAAAAGATGGATATGAATAGCATTTAAGAGAGAGAAAGCTGTGGGAGCTGTTAAACTCTAGCAACTTTAATAGCCAAGACAGCTTTAAATCCTTACAATTCATCCTACCAACAAAGTCCACCTGACCGCAGCAAAAAAAGGAATGCCTCTCTGTTGGTTCCCCTTCCTTTCATTTGTCCTAGCTGACGGGGGAAAAGAGGGACAATTAATATTTTATCACCGAATGAATAACTGGTGCATGGTCCTTAGGCTAATATTTCTCACAAACAATATACACTGTATGAAATGAGAAGTGCAGCTAACCACTGCAGAGGAGCTACTTTATTAAAAATATATTTTTAACAGAACGGCAATGAGAGCTGCTGGAGTACTTTTGGTGATTTTGAAGGCGATGCTTTATCACTTCACCTTGATCCTCCCATGGGAAGCTATCTTTGCCTGCCAAGGTTTCCCACTTCTTTAGTAAAGTTTTCATCCAGCAAAAACTTGACTCGCGTTCTCCAGGAAAAGCTGGAGAAAATGTTTTTTTCAAAACCTTCATTATGCAAAAGCTCTCAGAATAATCTCACAAATGCATGATTCAGCATTCCTGGGGCAAACAGACACATTAACACACTTCGTACACCCTGGGCTATTTCCCAGCTAGCATTCCTCCCATGGTAGACACAAAACATTATTATTTGTTTTGAAGACACTTTCCTGTGAAGGAAAGAAAATCCTTCAAAGAATTACATAAGATTGGACCATGTTCAAAAGACACGTGGTTCAGATGAAAATTCAGGAAAAGCTTCCATTACCAAAAAAATCAGATTAATCCAACATAGATTTGTATTATGGTTAATTTGTCCCAAATATCTAGGGGCAAAAATCAATGTATTACTGGCTACTACAGCTTCTGAGAATCTCTCTATATAACTTTTGTGCCAAAAAAAAAAAAAAAAAATTAATTTTTTAAAGAAAAATTTCAGATATCCGTAGTGTATGTCGCTTCCATAATGGTTGTTTTTTGAATGAAGGTTACTCCTATTTAGAGAAAGGAGTTTGAAAGCCCACTTGCAACCCATTTTCAGCTTTGTTCATGCACAGTACTTTCAGATATCTATATAATCTAACAAAGCAACAAGCAGTTCAGTCAGAGATTACTAAACACAATTTACCTCTTCCCTAATCAAACACTAGCTACCAATATTTCTTTCCCTTATTGCACTGAATCCTTTCCAGCTCAGCAGCAGGCAAAGCAAATACTAATGAGGAAGGAATCACCTTTCAGAAATGCTGGGTCATTGCATCAGGTTTTTCAAATATCTTCTCTTTTGGGAGATGAGGTGGCTCAGCGGGGGCCGCTAAGATGGAAAAATATCAATGTATTACTCATCTTATTCAAGCTGCCAGTATGATGCAGTCTGTACTGATGGAGTAAGTGGTAAGACAAGCCACCTAATGAAGCTGTGAAATTATTAAATACCACCACTCTTAACAAGAAAAAAGACATTTTCAGGATAGGTAATTTTGCAGCTTTGCCCTACAGACACTTTATATGGCAAAATAAGCACTGGAAATAAGGAAGGAGTATCAGACACCCTACTTTGCTTGAGTCATTGTGTTTCACAGTCATTGTTGATCTCTTAATCTTCCAAAAGAAAAGCTGTGTAATCTTGTTTGCAATTGAGGCAAGTCAAGAACAGCTCCACTGAAGCAAACAAGTTTGTGATTTAACTGTGAAAAGCCAACAGCACTCCAGTGCCACATAAAGCCAACCTGGTTCCCAACGGATGTCTGGTGGTGTTGGGTGGACGGCCTGATAATGCACTCCTCCACCAAGGAGCCACCTGTAAGAGTCCTCCTGTTCATTAAATGTCTTCATTTGTCACACGCCCCATTTGAGCAGGAGTTTTCACTTCCCAAGAACCACAGTGCATTCCCCTGGCCTCCATTTGCACTCAAGAGGGAGAAACTGTGGCTGTTCCATTCTCCTTCTTTGAAATGCCTAAAGAGTGAAACAACTGCCTACATAATGCAGTGCAATAGCAACCTTGCAAAAAGTAATGTGTAGTAACTTATACTGCAGGCAACAAATCTGTTTGGTCCTGGGATCCATGGTAGCCTTGGACACCATAAGCCAGGACATCAGGATGTGGCTCTCTTGTGTGCTGCTAATTGCTTGCAGGTATCAAAGTGTTTGTCAGTTATTACATTCCCATTCTGAAGAGGGGAAAAAGTTAAGGCATGGATGAAGAATTTACATTGTGGACAACAGTCTGATTTGGTAATATTTTCTGTTCATGCACTGTAAATTTTAAATAAAAGCATTTAATGGACCAGTGTAACACAGCATCTCTCTGCTACACCTGAGGTTTTGTATTGCCTTAGGTGGCATCATTTTGATTATACCAATCCCTGATAATTTAAGGTCCCTGAGTAGAAGCAATGTATTACAAACAAAAAAATTGCTGGTAAGAAGAACACAAATTCTCAAAACTTGTTTGTGTGAAGCAGACTTCAATTGCTGGAACCTGTTTTCAATTCAGGGAAATGCCTACCGTTTTCAGCTGTCCAGACCAAGCTGGACTCTCTACCTGAGCTTTGATGCTACACACGTGTGAAAAAGCTCACTGGTAGCCTCAACAGGGCTAGGAAAATAGGACGATTTTTCTGTGACATAGCTTCAATACGGCTGATGATTTCGATTTGTAAAGCTGATATTAAGTAGCAAAGAGCAGAGAATTACATGGGGGTTCTGAATGTTGGGGGGCTGCTCCTGAAATTACTTGTCTAAAGGATGATAAAAGGAATGCTGACCACTGCTTCCTGCCTGGAAGACTACAAAACATTGCCCATAGCCTTAAAACTGGGCTTTCAATGACCATATGTGTGACATAACAAGTTACATCTGGTGTGATGGTTACTTCCAGCCTTTGGCAGGCAGAAAATTTTAAATTGTGCCGGAGTGAAAGTACAGTTATTTCTCAAGAAGGAAACAGAGTTGAGGATCACCATGTTCTTCGCATGGTGACACCCTGTAGTTCTCCACAGCTCTCCCCAGAAGGTGATTCCAATTGGGTAAGGGCTCAAAGGCATGAGGCATTTCCCTTGCATGTATTGGGGCATAATCAGGGTACACATGTAAATCCTGTGGTATCTTCACTGTTTTCTCCTGCTGCAACATTTCATAAAGTCAGAAAGATATTATTTTGGCTTTTGTTTATATTCTCAGCTGAAAATCCTATGGCACCAAAACTGGACTGCCAGTGTAACAAATATGAACCACTTCCCCACATCAGAAGTGACGTCTTGTTGCTGGACATAACTTCTGTCAGTGAGCTGGATTGTCCTTGCAGAACCAAATCAATGGCTAGCCCCATGCAACTCCTCTGGAACAGCCTCTGGAGGGTGAACTGACTACTCTGGTTTCCCCACCTGGGTGCTGCAAGCAAGATAAGACTTACATGCCCTGCTCTACTGGTGACACATTGTTGCTCTGCAGCAGCTCATGCCTGGGATGCATTTCCAAATTTAGGAATCTTCTGCCTTTCTGGGCTTATTCCAGGTGTGCCAAGTCACAAAGCGCAGAGGTCATCAGACAAGTCAGAAAACCCTTAGCCTTTTGCTGTAACTTAGTAGTATTTAATATTCCCCTTCTATTCTTTTGGAACTCAGAGCTTCATCTTCAGCTGAAAGGCTCAGCAAACCTTACCTGGGTTACCAAGACCATTCCTTTATCTAACGGACCTACAGAAAAACAACTTACTGCAAACCAGACTGCCAGCCCATTTCCTGATTGCAATGTGGATTCTTCGGAGGATCACTTGTGTGAAATTCACTGTCCTGATTAATAAGTACCCTTACATATAAAGAGCAGAAATGAGGCTAAAGATGGACTCATACCGGGAGACAGCTTTGCAATTTTCTAAGTATGTTTTTAAAAACACACAAAATTAAAACTGAATGGAAAACTTCTAGTATAAGGCTATGGCTCCAAGACTTAATTATAAGTTATTTTCTCTGGTCACGTATTTGACTTGAGCGTTACACGTACCTCTACCATATGCCTACGCATTACCAGTAATGCATGTTTACTGGGAATATCTGTCTATTCACACTTTGTGCTGTTAACGTTCTGCATGTAAGTTCATGTTTCCCAAGCAGGTTTCCTACAAACAAAAAGTTCTTTAAACAACTCAGCAATAACTCCACCATTTATGACACTTTCCCTGAGCTACAATCAAAGATGTCAGGGTCTGAGCTGGAATTGTTTTCTCTCTCTGGTCTCTGTTTGCAGACAACAAGTGTTTCTTCTGGTGTTAAAGATCTATGTTGCAATTTGAGTCCGCCAGTTGGTTTTACACTTGGCTTATCTACACAACACATCACTCAAGCTTGGAAACCTGGGCTCTAGTCTATGCTTCTGGTCCCCACTTCCTTTTCTAGTCACTTCTTGTCTTGATGACATGCATATAAAATCTTTGCAGCAAAAAGTATAATACTACTGTGCACAGCACCCGGTGGGGTGATGCAGCCCACCTGGAGATCCAGCAGGAATCCTGGATTCCTGACTCATTGTATAGAGTGACGGCAGGAGAAAAAGAAGAAATAAAACAAGCCCAGTGGCTAACAGGCAAAGATAAGAAAAACACCATCACATTAAAGAGATTAATCAGTTGTTTGGGAACAGAATTCTGACAGCTGAATTAAAAAATAGAACTCCTTTAGGAATTATCAACAATAGCTACCCATTTAATTATGCAGGTGTGTCACACCATGGGCCTGAGGCACCTCAAGCCATGCCTTCAGAAGCACCAGATCTCAGCTGCCACTGCAGAATAGGAGAGAAATGTGAAGAATCCTGAAGAGCAAAAACTCTCTCAGTATTCTAAGGGGCACCAGTGAAGTTCTCTTCATAGAGTGAGAAGCAATTCCTGTACCATAGAGCTCAGTTCACATCATGCTAAATGTGTGGGAAAGATAATCGGACAAATGAACACCAGAGTACAAGATGTGGAAGAACTGCTGAAGTATCTTGCTTCGAGTAATGCAAGAAGTCTTTGTTAGAGGCAAGAGTTTAACCCAGGGGTAATTCTGCACTTCATACTCTCATGGCTGATTTCTTTCCTTGAGGCAACTCCCAGAGACATACTCTGCACCACCTACATTGTCTAGATGAATGCAGGGTGCAAAGACTTGGTCCCTGTGACTCTCTTCACTAGCACTGACTGCAAACTTTCCCATTGATGTGCTGGTTTTGCCTAGAGGGCAGGTTATTATTAAAAACATTTTACTTCAGTATGTTTTCTAGTAGAGAGGTAAGTACATGGCTACAACAACCTCTGCCTGTAGGACTCACTCCATTTAAGTGTCCATACTTTTTGCTGGTAAAAAACAGCAATCTGCAAATGGAAGCTTTGCTTGTGTAGCTGCATTAGTAAAAGTGTTCTAGTACAGAGTAGGCATAATTTAATGAACTTGTACATGTAAGACTAAATGCATTTTCCTGGGAATGGGACAGCATGAAGATGGTATTGCTCTGCCAGGTCTTCCAGACCACTTACAATCTAAAAAATGTTTTCACAGCTTTTTGAAGTTTCACCAGTTATCCAGTTATTCAGAATCAGCTTCATCTCCATCTCTTTCAGAGCATCTTTTCCCTGGCAGGTACTTTGTTTTTGAATTTACTTGCCTTCTTAGGACTCTGGTCCCGTATTTAGGTGAATTTGACCTGATGTAGACTGACAGCTACAGAGAAGGGAGAACAGATCCCCATTCAAGCCCCAGAAGACCATGTTGCTGGCACTTAGAGCATATCAGACCCTTGTGCACAGATTATTTTACATGGGTAGTATCCAGGTGGACCAATTTCAGTATATACCTCTCCTCCCCTGTCTCATAGCTATGACTCCTTGCATATCAGATAGTCTTCACTGGCTGAAGGAATTCTAAAAAGAAGCATGAATATTGTCCAAGTCTGATTCCAATGCTTTGTAAACTGGAATCTACCTTTCACTCCAAATATTCTCTTTAAGCCATTAATGACATTCTAAAGTCATAATCCAATACTCCAGTTTCTTGACCTCACTGACCAAACTTTGCAAAACACAACATACTTTGTTCTGGAGTCCTAATTTCAGCTCTGGGTATTGATTACATGGAAATCCTTGGTAAAGCTCTGTTTTATCTGACCTTGAACTAACTTTAAGTTGCTGGTTTTGCAAAATTTTTGAGTTTTCCTTCTTTCCTCCCTCTCCCCCCCTCCTCTGCTGCTTGGCAGTACTCCTGACATCTCTGTTAAGTCCTTTTTCCCCCATGGCCACAACAGGTTACAGCAGATACCATGCAAACCTTACTTTGAAATGGTTTTAATCGATGGGCATTTGTTGTATGAAGTCCCTTGCTGTCTCCACTTATTAGTCCCTATCTCTCCCCCACAGGTTTTGCTGCCCCTGTGCACATATGTCATGCCAAGTCAGTTTCCTACTTTGAGTTCTTATAGCAATCTGGTGCTGGGGCCTGATTCCTCTCCTACACTACAGAGCCATATACCATTTCAGGCTACAAACCCATATTTGTACATGGCAATGAGCATGTTTTACCTTTGTAACATGCTGGTCCAAGTGCTCTGAATGTTCCTCGTTTTTACTTTGACCACATCAGCCATGCATTATATTCTTGGATGCCTACAATTTTTTTCCTAACGCACTCAGCTTCTCTGTTGCAGCTTGTTCGCTTTTTTGTAGTGAGACCATGATATATGTGCAAGCAGATTGTAGTCTGTTCCTGAACATGCCTCCTTGGGACTTTTTTCTTTAACTGCAAATTCCCAGTGAAATTCATTACATGTGTCCCTTTCTCATCAATCAGGATTACTGTGCATCCAGTCTTACTTTGCCTTCAGGGGTCCATCATCAGGGATTTGCATTACTTTTTGCCTTGGGATTCACATACTGCAGGAGTTAAAATGCTCTCCGGGGAAGGCGGCATGCTTTTCAGACTGCAGATTTTTTAAAATCGAGGCTCAGACTGCCAATGCCCACTGGGTGGCTCCAGACACTGCACCTTGCCCCTCCTCCACCTACTCAGCGCTAGCCCAGCTCTGCAGAAGTACGTGTCTGTGCTGGCGACCAGCAAGAGCGACAGGGCAGGGCCTGGGGTCATAAGCAGGTGATACACCGGACACACAAGTAATGGTTATTGGTGAATATTTTCATCACCGTAGTGCCCAGAGGCCCAGTAGAGGGTGCCTGGGCAGGAAGCAACGTCAAGGCTTAAATTCCACACATTGCCCTTGAGGCATTTAACTGAGGCACCTGGACTCAAGAGACTTGAGAGGCTTACACAGGCCACAGAGGTGATGCTGTTCCCTCACTGACTGCATGGGGGCCAGATGAGATGATGATCCAATGTAGGTGACTTATTTAAACTCCTGGAACTCAACAGAATGAACCTGGCCCTTTGGGACACGGGAATATTGAGGACCTCAACTGCAGCTATGTCTTCCCTGGATCTGTGACCACAGGTGTGTGAGTACATGTGTGTGTACGCTGCATGTCCTGACCTCAGAATTTTGTGTACATACATGTGTACACTACATGTTCTGGCCTCTTTATGTCCAGCACATAAAGAGTGGTTTGGCAGGGAAGAGAGAAGTCCTTCGATTTAATTTGCAGAGAGACTAAGGATCCTGTAAAGCAAAAACACAGATTTATGCTGTTGCCTCTCTGCCTTCTCTTTCTAAATACACTCCTGGTTTGTCAAGTGTTTCAGGATTGTACACATTTCACACAAACTTGTCCTCCTGTTATAGAATTCCCACAACTTTATTTTTTTCCATCTACCAAGTGCTATATGAACCAACTGTATGTAAGGAGCTGTTTCACCTGCACTACTCTGTGTTAAGGCTGGTACAAAAGGAAAGCAAACCAAACAGCCAACCCCAGCAAAAGTAAGCATAACAAGGAAGGGGGTGAAGACTAGTCAGTTTTGTTGTACTCCAGCCAACTATCCCATTTGAACCATTATTAATATTTAATTCTGACATAATGAAGTTCTCCAGTTACCACTTTTCACACCATAACACAGTTTACTGCTTCAGGAAACCCCTGTCAGTTCTACTAGGCTTAAAAGAAGTGTGAGGATCTAAGATGGCTTGGCATCTGTGGTGATTCAATACATAAGATAATAAATGCGTAATGAAGAGATTTCCCCATCTTGCTAACACCATCACGTTGAGAGATATGCACTTTTAAACTTAGAAATGTTAAAGCTGAGGAGGCTCTGGAGATTTTCATTTGATAATAATTTTACTATGTCTCATCTAGTATGGCAACAGAAACCCAGCCTTGTACAAAATGTCTATTTTATTGAAAGGCTACAGGTATTAAAATTGCATTTTTATTGCTGAACCTGACCTAGAGGGGGTGCAGCATGTGATCTAGTGTTAACTCATGTAGAATCTGATGGCACTTTACAAGCGTTACCTTGCCTAAAAAGATGCATCCTTGTGTGGTGGTTTTAAGCCCATCTGGAGATGAAACACCATGAGAAGAAATTAACTCTACCCTAGCTGAAGCCAGGACACCTTGACAACCTACTTCTGTTCTCAAGGAACATGTGTCTAAATCTATGGCACTCTGACATGGGTGATGTGTCAGAAGCACTAGAGGTGGAAAATCCCTTGCTATGTACAGGCAGGGTTTTGGGACTTCTTTTATATCTGGCTCTCAAATCAGGCAAACGGGTGTGTTTATCAAGGTCCATATATGATACACATATTTAAAGAGAGCAGACATGGGTGATGTGGAGGGAGTCTGTGCTCCAATTGAAGAGTCTTTCCTTTTCTCCATTCTGTAAGATGCATAGAAATCATTAAGTTGTTACAAGCTAGCAATGCCTAGGAGTTGTGGAAGATCCAGAGATTGCTACTATTAAACCCAGAACACCAGCATTTAAGCAACTGTTAAGGCACTGTCATTCTGCTATTTTGAGTTGAGTTTCAGAGCTGAAGTAGTAAGCTGTGTTATTATTTTTAGTGCTGGCATGCTGTTTCTTTTTTTAAGTGTTACATCTGAATATATTATACCATATAAAAAACCTCAAATCCATTGCCACCCAGCAACTCCTAGCTCGTTGCTTTTCTTGCATCATCATGCAAGTTCTGAGAAATTCTCTAATCACACTGCAGAGCAGGTTCCTCTGAAAACCTGAGATTTCCTGTTGTTGAGGATTTTTGCCTGGTTTTGTTTTGGTCTCTGTTTTCCTAAGAAATGTATCACATATGAAAGTAAACCCCAGAAAGAGCTCAGTGGGAGGTGAAGGTTGTGCTCTTCTGGAAACCACAGTTCTGAGGGGTTGCTGAAATTGGAATCTGCAGACCTTCTTGGAAGCTGTGCTTCTCATACACTTCCTCTGATTAGGCATCCTTCACTCTGAGATGGAAGCTGCTGGGAGGGAGGGAATTTTTTGCACTCATTTACTACCTGCCCACATCAGCAAGACAGCAACAACCAGAAAGGATATGCTTGTCCCAGGAAAGAGCTCATGCCCTATGGGCCAAAGCACAGACCGTCCCGTCATTAGCACTGGAGCTCTGCCATGGAAAAGCTTTCTCCTAGAGGTGACACAGCAGTGGCTTATCACCAGCATGCAGAAAGGTGAAGCATTTCACAACCCCAAAGGGCTTTTGCAAACATTAGGACCTTGGATGTGCTGACAGATGAGTAGTCCTGAGCAAAGAACAAGGGATCCGCATACACCTTGGCCTCTGTCCTGCACCACTTCACCCCCAAGAGCTGTCACGGTGCCAAAGTGCCACAAGTGGCTCTTGTGTCTGCATTTCGGGGATCCAGAATCCACCAGTTTAAGCTGTCTGCCTGCTCCACACGTCTGAAATGGTTAGAATAATAATTTCTCACTCCTTGGAGTTGTTGGGCACCTCCTCATCCAAGGTGAACAGATGCCCTGTTGATTACTGGAGGGATATGCCACTTTGCTGAACATTTATTTCACTGTGTTTCTCTACTACAGGAACCACAACAAGTCCAGTCCTGGTACTTCATGCAAGTGTTCATCATCAAGTAGGGAGATACAGAGTATTTCTTGTTTCCATGCTACCCAAAATCTTCAGAGGAACAAAACCCCTCATCTTTTGTAGTAAACACAGGCCACCAGCATGAACTATAATTTAATCTAATGTAACAAAATAATTTTGGGAGCATTTGAAATGCTGTGAAGGAGTATCAGGCTTTGGGTGGGCTGCTCTGTTCTGTGAATACTACCTGTTGACACCCAGATGTCAAATGCCAGCTTTCCATTCACTGCTGCAAAAACCCCAGACCATCATGCAGTGAATAAAACAAACCATGGGAGGCACGCGACACATTGCAGCATTTGTTTTACCTATGACACACTATCACAAATATGTCTGTTAAAGCTGACTGGGAATCTCCATCCATGCTATCCCAAACAATATGTTTCAGGTTTGGGATTTGGAGAATAAGTTTAAGGGAAGGGAAATGCTTTTCATTAATTTTTCACTCCTTTACTATCATTTACTTCAAATCTAAGGTAGCTGCAAAAAACAGGAGATCAATTTTGCACTGTGTAACAATGGGAAAGAAACACAGAAATGTCTGTTTTCCGCTAACACTGATCCAGGATCTTCACAGGAACGTAAAAAAACTAAATAGCTTTAAAGTTTGTGCTTAAGAGCAGTTTGTGTCAAGAGATACCCATGTCTGCCTTCACTCTGACATTGATACAATGATGCCACCAATCTTCCAGCCAGGTTTCAAACATTTAACAATGTCATCCCACTACTGGCAGACATCCAGTCTTCTTAAGATTCAATGAATGTTGAATAAGGGGTTCAGTCTTCTCGTTAAGTCCATCGGACCAACCACATTTTTTAAAAGAAACGCAAGAAACAATGTATTTTTTTATTATTCTGAAGATTGAAGTCAGGCAAGCAGGAGTGCTGGAAATTCAGGGCCAAAATTAATTCAGCTCTTTTGACTCCTTGATTTTCACTTCGCATTCTTGGTTACAAGGGTTCTAAACATATTAAACTAATCCCCACTGTCAAATCCCTGCTCTGTAATCCACAGTTACACCACTCATATGCCTGCATCTTGTCCTCATCTTGTACTCTCTGTTTTTTAACTTACATGTACATCATGTACTTCTATGTCCTCCTGATGTTAACTATCAGCATAATAACAGCATTAAATTATTTACATTGCATTATTTGTTCTGCTTTATTCATCTTTTTTGATGCTGATATTTTTTCCATTGCTTGACATGAAGTGCACAAAAATGCTGAGTAATGTAGGCATTCTTCTTCAAAATGCTTTTGCAGACAAGGAAGCTCATTAAATCATTTCACTTACTCATGCCTAAGTTGAGTCATATGCACATATCATTGCACGCTACAAACTGAAGTATATGATTTCCTGTATCATGATAAAATAACATAGAAGTCTAATAAATAAGAAGCAGTCTGTACACTTACACATTTTTACTGCCTCAGTTGAAATTAAACACTTCCCACACAAAGGAGAACTGGTTACACTAGCTTAAGAATAAACATTAGAAGCATGTTTACATCTTGCAAAATGCATGATTTTAGTGAGAAAGTCACTTTAAACTGAACCAGAGTGATCAATACCCAACCAAAGCATTTGTGTGATGTGAAAGGCCTAAAAGACCATCTACAAACTCAGTGCTAACCCTACTGTTTCTCCAAGACGTATCGGTCTTTTCTGGACAGCACACATCCTCATAAGCCCACCAGATACATGAGCCCACCTACATGAGGCCACATCCGCATTTAGGAATGTTTGTCTGGCCTCAAACACTCTTAGTTTTCTGTTCTAAGTGCCACAGTTCACTCAGTTTGTCAGACCTACTCTTTACAGCTGGCCTGCAAATAACGATGTCTACTTCTCTTTCACCACAGCTATTCAAGTAGTAGAAGCAGAGGTATGAGAAAGGAACCTTTTTGAGTGCTTCAGTGTGTGTAGAAGAAATACTGCTCTCTGTCACGATGATGGGATGCTCTGCTGCAAGAGGAAAGGGATGACTGCACATTCCCCCTTGTTAAAGCAGGGTCATGGGTACTGGCTGCCAACAGGCACTGGATATTGCCCCTCCCAAATAAGCTTCACACCCTGATCCAACAGGAAATGCAAAAGATAATTTTTTTTAATATATTATGTATTTTTATACATGTTTTCCAGTATGTGTGTCACTAGACTTTTTCACAGATATATTGATACTGCAGCTGCTCTGCTCTTGCACATATGATGCAGTGTGACACTAATGAATATGCCAGATCCATGGCACAGTGGTTTTATAGTCCTGCGGAATCAGCCTTAGGGCTGGTCTTGAAGTAATTTTCTGTCCTCCTGGTGAACCAGCTTAATCTGTCCTCTTGTCACCCTTGTTGAGAGATTTCGGGCTTTTTCGCAGGGTTCCCCCGGATAGTGCATAGTGGACTTCCAAAGGGCCATTGATCCCCTGCAAACATGAACAGATGAGTGATCCCCCTATAATCCTTCCCCTTTGTTTCTCTCCTGGGAATGCAGAGGGAAAATGTAGTGCACAGGCAGCAAGAAAAATACTTTCACGATGAGTTCGTTCTACTTCACTCCTCAGGATAATGTGCTTGACATCATCTCTCTTCTTACCCCTTTTACAGCCCTTACCTTCTCAGCCTATTTTGATGGGCTCTGGATATGTCACGTTGTCATGGATGCAAACTGTAATTAGACTAATGACCTCAACCTCTGCTGTCTAATCTCTACAGTTCAGACATAATATTTTCTCACCTAAATTAAAATGCTTTATTACTATCTTTGGAATTCCCTTAGGAAGACAACAGGGAAGTTAAGTGTGTTAGTGATGCTGCCACACAAATGTCTTTAACTCAGGAGAAAGCAGCTGACCTGTCATTTGACAGATAGGCAGTCACAGAAGAAGAGAGCTCCATTACTTTCAAATATTCAAATATTTGATTTCATGGCTGCAGTTAAGGAAGTTAAAAAGCAAACCATAGGGGAAAGGTTTTGCACAATCCTTCATCCTACACTTTGAACTAATTAAGCAAAGAGGTTTCACTGCCTTCAGTGGTGGTACTCATACAGCTGAAATTAGACACTCTGATATGTTTGCTGGATGGGGTCAGAGCACTTAGCACCTTGCAGCATTCAGCTGAAGATGAAATATGTATTACAGTACATATTTCTGAAGCAGAGTCCATGTATTCTTTCCCTACACAGTGTTAATTTATGACGTAAAACATCAGGTATCATATGAAATCTAAAATCATATGTGCTGGATTTCAAAATTTCTTGCCTTATGTTACCACAAATGTAAAAGAACAATACGCATTCTCAGTTTCAATTAACACGAATCACAGGACAAAGACCAGTAGCATGACAGAACTCTTACATTCATGCTGATCTACATCTTCCACATAGTAGTAATTTAGTCTTGTTCAAGCATAGAGTAGGTCTGCTTGTGTATATTCCCAAAGAAACATTCTCATTGACTTCTCCAAGAAATTTCGCTAAAAACCTGCCATAAGGCAAATGGAATGCACCAGATGCTAATTTAATACATCAGCCCTTGGACTACTGATCCTGTTCCCTTTTATTCTGTTGTAGCCTTAGCCGACATATTTGTAAAAGTTGTGTTGCCAAGTTTTACCAGCTTCTGCCAGCTGAAAAAACTCTAAATTTACATAGCCTAAATGGTAGAAACAGCTCTGGAACTTGCTCTGTGAGGATTAAAAGCACTCTCCTTATGAGCTTTAGAGACCTTTGTTTGTAACAAAACAAGGGAAAACACAAAAAAAGAGGACAAATGTCAACTCAGACTGCAATGGAAAACTGATAAAAGAAAATAATTCTAACACCCAAACCTTGCTTCTGAAAGCAGTAGGTATTTGATCTGCTGGTGGCATCTGCTGCTGGATTTCAAAAAGTCATTTGCACCAGTGAAGTGAGGGCAAATGGATGCTCTCCTTCTTTGAACTCATTTTGGCTGTAGGAGGTGTAAAGTAAGGGAGAATCTCTTGAGTGTTGATCAAGTCATACACATGCATCTGAAGGGGGAACTTGGCCCTCTTTTTAGCTACCTCATGGAAGAAAGCCATAAAAGTCCATTAAACACAAAGATAACACAATGACTCTATCTTGCACAACATGGACATCTAGGAGACAAATATTGGGCATATTTGGCTGTATGTGTGACTGCCTTTTGCAGTCTTGCCTGGGCAGCTGCCATCAGCTGCTGCCAGAGATGGGGACCTTGGCAAGGAAAGTTTCCAGCCTCAACAGGAGTGATTGCTCTTAGGCAAAGCTAAAGGAAGCTGTCCCTACCTGTGTATGTTTTCTTCCAGCTTTTTCACCTTCAGCTCATCCTCTTCTGACTGCTTCCTTCTGGCTTCTTCCTCTTCTGCAGAACCAGCAGGAATTCCCTGTAGCAGCCATTTTTCCCGAAGAGCTTTTGACTGTAATGTAAAAAAATCCTATGTCTTAGGTACAGACTGAACAAAAACTATCTGAAGATTGAGAAAAAGCTGTCTTTGCTTCTGAATATTAGTCTGTCCCCACTGAATTTCTACTTACTGCTTCAGACAGTTGATAACAGCCAAACTGATTAACTGCTTATCCAGACGTCGAGTCTTCCACATTGAGGAGTGTCACTTTTACAGTACACAGTTTATTTACCATCAATGCCCTAATATGAAGTTATTTTTAGTTCCTAATAAAACCAAGGGTTTAAAATTAGCTAATTAGCAAGTCCTGAAAGAACTGAAATTTTTGAACCAAAGTGTGGATTTCTTGTGAATGATAAGGCATGTGCTGGAAGGACTAAAGTCATAAACTTTCCAAAGCTTCAAAAACAAAAGATCAGTGTGCTCTAAATGTAATGTTTTTCATGGAGTATAAAAATAGTCTGCTATTAAATCAATCAAAGGTGTAGTTTTTTGATTTATGCAGCAGATGTATCTCCATATATTTACAGGCAGACAGACAGAGATATGTATACGTAAACATGAGCACACACATCATCTCTTGGGCACAAACAAATTAGAACAAATGGACAAAAGTCCTCCAGAAATTGTGGAAAACCCAGGACACAGAAACACTGCTGGAGAAAGCATCAATATCCTTCACCCAATAGAATTATTCCTGGGAGTTTTGTTGTGCTTTCTACACCGAAAATGTGGCTATAGCCTCACCTGGTCCCTGTTTAATGCAGCTGCAGCTTATCCAGAGTAGTTCACCAGGGGAGGTGCACTGGTTGAAAGACATGCTTTACACTGCAAATGTGCCTTTACACAACATATATGTTCCTCTTCTGGCCCAAATCCAACAGAGGAATGCAGTGGATAGGATGACGAAAATCAGGAGCCCAAAGTCCTAAGCAGGACTTTGCCCCTTGGCAAGGAGGAAATGAAGCTGGTGGAAAAAAAGGTCAGCCAGGTGACCAAACAAACTTTCCCTTGCATTGATCAGTAAAGGGGAGCCTGGGTTTTGAATTTGCAAAGTGATTGGCAAGGCTAGTTCAAGGAACTAGCTCCTCTTCTGCAAAGAGGAGTTAATCAGGAAATCATCAGTTCAAGGAAATTGTATTTCAGAGGCAGCCCAAACATGCCGTATATGTCTTTTCAATGCCATGTTTGTCGCTGGAATGGAACATGACTTGTGCAAACTATGTATAAAGGGAAAACATTTACCACCAAAAGCAAGCTTCAAACCTTGCCCAAAATAGAAACAGTTTTGACATGACAGACAAGGTTTTCTTGCTAGTTTTTGAGTGTGTGTATATATAGACATAGTATCCATGCACAAACTATTTTTGCCACTCCACGACCTATTTGATATCAGGCAATTAGATTTTAGTAAGGCAGCAGACATAAAGCAATGCACACACAAATTATACTTTATAAATTACTCAAGCTTTCACTGGCTTTAACTGTGCTGTGCATGAGAGGATGTCTAGGCAGATTTAAAGTGATTTCTATGTGAATTGGGACTTCTGCACAACAGAAGAGGTCTCATGCTCTTGTGCCACGCAGTCCAGTTCAACAGTCGGACCCGCTGATGCTGGTGACATACTTTACCTGAATTCAGCTTTGCTCATGGCCTCCAATGTGCTAGTTGCCAAAACATTACAAGTGGCTATCTCCAGCCACAGTTTCTGCAGTTTGCTACTCCTTGTCCTGGCACTACCATCTGCTAGTTCTTCCTGCCACATTTAATGTGCTGGTAGTGAAATTTTTGTGTTCAACCAAGCTGATTACCGGCCAGAATTTTCATGACCTCATTCAGACTCACTGTGCTATAGAAATATCCCTACAGCAGAGGACTCTCAAGTCATCACTTGTACGAAGAAACAAAGTGGGACAGGATTTACAGGTCTTGAGGGGCTAAACATTTCACAATCTGTGCTTTGGCTTTTAAAGTCTCCAGAGCACAGTTCAGTGGGTACCTGCTGGGCTAAATCCAGTGCAAAGCCTAGTGAAGGCTGACTGCTCTTTAGCAAATTGCTGCCTTTTCTTTTACATGTGGACCAGCTGCATGAGGAACCATGTTGCTGCGTGTATCATATTCAGCTGTGGTCTTGAATCTGAAATCCTGAGTGACACTCAGTTGGAAAAAAACTCCACAGTCTCTAAAGACCAAATTCTAAATATGCAGACAGCCTTCTCTGCTCTAAACCTGTTTTAGATACAGCTCCAGCAAAAATAAATAAATAAAGCCTTTGACAAAGTGCTGCTTGGACAGCACTGGCACTGAAGACATTAAGTTAACAGTCACTCCTCTCCTACTCCAGGAGGACAGATAAAACCCAGGCTTTTTTCAATGTGCTTTTACAGAGTCTTCGTGCTGATGCTCGCATAGGGAGAAGTCAATCCGTTCAGTACAACTGCTGTACACTGAAAGTAAGGTATTTTTTACAGCCTTTGTTTTGGTCTTTGTTTATAGGAAACACTTAAGCTACAAAATCACATGGTTTCTTTCCCCCAGAATTTTTTTCCTTTTTACCTATTAATAGCATGAATTTGAAACTGGAAAACATCAATGGGATATTTTAAAAGACATATTTAGAGACAGGAATTCTGTGATCTACTAAAAATCCTCCCTCTCGGGTGAAATGTCAGCATATTTTATCTAAAACAGGAAAACCGGAAGCTTTGATGTTTCTGGCTCTCCTTTTTAAGATGAAAATTAAGGCATTTGTTAAATACTATACTGAGGAATTCAGACAAGAAGACTGAGAAATGGAAAGATTTATAAATGCATTTCCTATACTGCAGACAGTCTATTTGCCAAGCTGCTGAGGTTGTGTGTATTTATACACTTGCTGCAGATACAATAGGCTAACAGGCAGGCATACATCAGGCATACACCAGGGGATCTTGGTCACACATCTTGCTGTGCAGGAAGCATTTTCCCCCCGGCCAGATAACTGGTGTAGGGGTGAAGCAGTGGGCAGGGGTGGAAGAATCTCTCACCTGCTTTAAGCAAGCATTTCCCAAGGAGGTGTTTTCATCACAAACACGTAGGGAGGGCCTTGGTACACATGATGAGACCAAGGGTGGGTAGCGAGGAAGTGGTAGAGCTGTGCTGGGTGCTTAGGCACAGCTCCTGGATGTGAGACAGTCTAGTGAGGCAGCCCACATCAAAGCAACCCAGACAGATGCAAACCAGAGCCAGATGCAGATTGGAAACAAAAGAGAGTTTGCTGCCATCTGTCCTCCATAGCTATGAAATTTCGGATCTGTTTCTTAAAAAAATCTTGCAAAATCTTTTCCCAGGAAGAATAGGAAGTGTTTCTCAAATGTGCTACAAGAAGGTTTGCATGAGGATGGAACCCAGAAATACCTGTATGAGCTACCCCTGCTCAACAATATTGTGCATTTGCTTAACAGCCTGTGATTAAAATGGCCACAAGCTAGTATTTCAGCACTGTTTCTCCTTCATTGTCTGCTATGAGCTTTAGCTCTCTACTGCATTTTAGAGCTTTATGCACCAAAGTTGTGCTGTATGATTAGATGTTGTCAAAATGATAAAGAGCTCTTAGAGTGGCCAGATACACTACTGTAAAAATACAGGTATTTTTACAGCTCATTGAGGTACAGCTCATTGCCACACTGGAATATGTGAATATTGTGAATATTGTGAATACAGTGAATATGCTGTACTTTCAGAAGGACCCACTTCACTGACAGAGCAACAGCTATGCTGTGTACTGTTTGGTATAAGTATTCTTTCATTTATTGCAAGAAAACAATTTCTTCAGGGCTAAATCCTTCAACAGAAAATGGATCATGTCATTAAAAATGCTCTCTATTACTGAAGTGGAAAGGGCACCGGGCTTGCGATCCTCTAGGTTGCCACTGCTCTCAGGTGATTTGGTTTGTCTGCACAGAATTGAAAATTGCGATTGTAGAAATAACTGGCAGCTTCACTTGGTTTAGTTTATTCAAGCATAGGAAAACAGAGTGACTTTTGCACCATGCAAAAAAGGAAAAAAGCAGGTCACAATTATGTGAACAGACCATAGTGAGGACAGAAATAAGTGAGCAAATGTTGGACAGGACAGAAAGAAATTGTGCCAAATGTCTGAATGCAGTAGACACAGTGATGGCCATAAAAGTGGTGCACAGCAATCTTATGTGCTATTTATTCCAGTTTCATGCTTCAGGACGCTGAAGCCTGAGGGCTTTAAGTTGGTTACATTTAGTGCCAGCAAGGAAACGATGCATAGCTTCTCAAACGCACACAGTAGAATTAATACTGCATATCCAAAGAAAACCTTTACTTTTGCTGCTACATATTGCTTTTATGTTGCATCAGAAGTTTAAATATTGAAGGACATTCTATTACAGCAAGTAAAACTTTTAGCATCCTTTTCATAAATTATTATGCCTATTCCATGCCACCTCTGCATTCCCTGCTTTGTGAAAGCTGATTAGTTCTAACCATCAGTCTTGCTGATTTTGAAACAACTTCCATAAACTTTGTTCATAATAATAACACATTTCCAGTCCCACATGCATTGCAACAGTGTCTTAACCTGAGGCCCAGACACATCTGCCAGACTTGTCATGACTTTTTACGACAAGAGAAAAGCCCCAGCCCTTGCTGTGCTGCTACCTTTTGAGGTAGTTCCTTAAACAAGCTTTGTGTGTTTTTTGTATTTGCAAATGGTTAGGGGACAATCAGTACTATCTCTCCTTGAAAGCAGTGCTGGCTGAAGTGGAGCACTCTCCTGTCTCCTGAGTTCAAGGAAGATGATAATCCTGAGAAGAAACAAAAGTCAAAAGTTGACCCGAGAGAGCCTCCTCCAGTAAAATGTGCCTGCTCTTGTGAAACACTTCTGGCTGTGGACTATTCCGGATAATTGTGGTCTTCTGTGCCCTAGAAAACAGCCACTAATGATGCCTGGTGTAATTCCACTGAAATCAGCAGGGCTACATCAAAGGCACTTTTACTGAAATCTTTAAATCTTCGCCAAATTGAAGTTTTGCCAAAAGTCTTTGCATTTTGAGGCTTGAAGACCATGAGATATTAACATTTTAGAGTCAGAGTTATTTATTAATATGAGATTATTTTCTCCCTCTATCCATTCAGTATTTGTGCCATGGAAAAACATGAACGCAAAAGGTTGGTTTCCCAGGTTCTCTAATCTACATATAGCCAGCAGATGGCCTACTAAAAGAGTGCAATGAACATCTTCTTTTGCCCGCCATGTGAGTCAGACGTTGCCCCCAAACACTCCCATTTGCTCTCTGCATTTCAGAAAGTTACCTCAGTACGAAAAGGGTGAGGTTTTCAGGCAGATTTGGAGCTCTGGAGGCAGCAATGACTGTGACGTTGCTGCTTGGCAGCTACCTGGGGACCCTGTCACCCAGTGGATCAGCTGCAAGAGGGAAACATTCACAGAGCAAGGAAGCCTGCTCTACTTGTGCATCCTCCCAAGCATCTGCCTGGGTTGATAAAATTGAGTTTGTAAGGGACACAAGTGCAAGAATGACCACTGTCAAAACTCCTCTGGGATTCCTCCTTTTTCCTGCCCACTCTCTTTCCGTAGGCTCTCCAAACACTGCATTTCTTGCTGTCATATTCTTGTGCAGCTTCCCCAGCCATTCCCCTGGCTCTAACCCAGCTAGCACAGGCTACCCAGAATGTCTGGGTCTGGCCTGCTGATGCACAGCACTGTTGCCAGCGTTAGCAAAGAGGTTACTGGGACATGAGGTACTGAGATTATAGAAACACTTGTTCCTTTGCCAGCAGGCCTTCCTTTGCCTTTCAAAAAAAAAGGAAAAGAAAAAGATTATTTGCATGCCTGTAGTGTGAGCAGGCATGTTAATATTAGATGCCCTTAACCATTTGTGAATAAATAAGCAAATGCAGAAAGGGGCTGTAGACATAAGATGTATGACAGGTAAGTCCATCTGGAAATTAGCAGCTTCTCGGAACGTATTCCTCAGTGATGCTGTAGTATTTAATTTTCCATTAGGCAAATGAAACAGTCTGACTCTGCTCAGACTGATGCAGAGTTTTCCTATGTGGGTTTTCAGTGTGAGAGAATCTACTTGCAGAACAAAGGAGAGGCGTGGTCCTCAGCAAACACAAGAGATTCTACACTGCTCTGCTGCAAGATGGTTGTGGCCTTGTATGGTATGACTGTCCCTGGAGCAGGACAAGCAGCCATTTCCAGCTTGCTGGTATGATCTGGTTTTATACAGCAGCAAAACTTCTTGTTGCCTTTCCAGTTATCCAAGACACTTGTTTTAGCCAAGGAGCATGTGTGCATGATATGTATGTATGTGTGTATGATTCAAGCATTGCCCAGATCAGGGAATTAAGCCAAGCTGAAAAACTTGCAGCTTGATGGTAGTCTCGAATCACGTTGTCATAGCTTCCACATGTATGATTCAACAACAAAAAAAAGTATCCTAGCTGGTGAAGCTTAGCTAGATCAAGAGCAAACAGCATGTTGATAAAGAAGATTAAACATTACCCTTTGGAGCTGCCAGTTTGTTGTTGTTACTCTTTGCTCAGGAAATGAACAAAATATTTCTTAGAAATATCTTAAGGAAGAGATGTCTTAAAATTTTTTTAAGGAGGTTACATTTAATCCAAGAGCTGCGAAGGTTGTCCAACAGTCAGTTAATGTGTATTCATCACACAGAACATTAAAACACATTAACTTAAATTTTCCATCATGTTTAGACCTGTCCACTGTAATTGACAAGCTTTAGTGACCAGGCACTGGAGATTGATGGCATAACCTCTTCCTAAGTATCTTCTCAGCCACACAGGTATGGGTAATTTGCCTGAGTTTTTCCTTTTCATAAAATCCTTACTGCAGTGGATCCCTGAGGCCAGGATCTCGAAGGCAGTCTGCTCACCAAAGGGACTGGTGCTCTGCCTGACGCCAAAAAGCATGTCTCCTCTTTCCCTACAGCTCCTGGAGTAACAGAACTTTGCTACAGCACCAGTGAGCTACTAGGCTGTGGGTGTAAGGGGGGTACGTGTGGGGAGATGAGAAAATAAATAATAAAAGAAGCAAGTAAACAAGTAAATAAAAATAAACAGTGGACACTATTATAAGCCCCACCTGGAACCACGGCAGCCAAAAGACTTTGCAGAGATTATCTTTCCCCCTTGTTTGCTTGCTGTAGCAGGTACATTTGACTGCCCTTTAGCTCCTCTGAGTATTTACACAGCCACTGCTTTTTCTCAAAGCACACGTTTAGCACAGCAACAGAGCAGACAGGAACATGTAAAACAGTGCAACATGACTGCAGAAATGGGTGAAGGAAGACTGAGATAGCTGGAATGATTTGTGCTCACTTGGGGAAGGGCTGCATCTTGGCTTGGTGCCCCCATGACAAGGCAAGGGGCTGTAACAGCACAGCTTCATTGTGAGCCACGTGCAACCGGAGCTGCAGATGCATGGAGAAGGCATGTCTGTGGCATATGACCTGAGCGATGGGTATGATGACAGCTATAGATGGCTTCTTCATGAAGGTTTCATGCTTTGTCTGTTTAAAAACATCACATGAACAGAATTGCATCTGTACAGATAGAGGCATTCCAATTAGGAATGATTTTTGGGGAAAAAAGCACCAATCAGTTTATGTCCTCAGAGTAAGCTTCCCATTCATTAGCAAGACCACCAGTGTAAATATTCTGAGCACATTGCTTTTAAATTGTTCGGGTCCCATTTATTTAACTTTGTAAATCAAGTAGACAGTTGTTTCCAGTCAAAGATGAAGAAGATGAACTAAGACCCGGGCTCTTTTAGCTCCAAGGAAACCCACCACAGCAAGAGACATAGTCAAGACTCTACAAGAGCAGACACAAAGTTTGTATCTCTCTCATTCAGATCATTCATCAGCTGCAGAGCACTGGCCTGTACACACTAGTTTCACTGACGGGGATCACAAGTATGGCCCAATAAAAGGTAAGCGTTTCCAACATTCAGTAAAGAGTTGAGATGAAACTCAATGAACAATAAGATGACAGTTAAGTCAAGCACATAAGCACATAGTCTTTTCTATGTATATTTTCTACTCATCCAGTCTACCAGAAAGTTCTGCTTGAAGTAACAGGAAGATATCTCTTCTGGAGAATTGTGTTTTATGCTGGAGAGTTAGGGTTTATTTTTCAGTGTCTCTCTAGAAAGTTTATTTAAAATTTCAGACTTTTTCATCGCAGGATGATAATGATGGCTCTGTTGAATTGTTTAATATTTCACTTGTGGCAAGGTAAAGCACCATAATCAGAGTAAACTATAAGCAAGTACTAGCGGCTGCTGCAGAGGTGAGGGGAGGGATGAGGAGACCGGGCTGCCCTGGCAGGCTCACACCATCAGGGACACAGCTTGCAAAAGGGGATGCTACAAGGAAGTCCCACATGGCCCAACCTGGGAGCAAGTCTCCAGGGGGTGGGGCATGGGATTCTGTCCTGGTCGAGAATCCAAACGTATTGGGATGAAGATGGGCATGGGACAAACCTGCTCCTGTTGGCAGGAGCACAAGGAGATCTCCAGGGTTCCCTCACACATAAATTACTTTTTAAATCCATGAGAACATCTCTGATTCCCAGGGAATTTTGGAGCTGGAATAAAAAACAGTTGCAAGCTAGCTGATGTTTCTGGCCTTCAAGCAGTTGGACTGAAAAGACTGAACAAGACCCCCTCTTAAAGATACACACATGAAAAGAGGGACCACAGTTTTACCTCCTGGTGTCAGAAACTTAGGTATGCTTTGGTTTTCCCTATGAGTACTCACTCCATATTTAGAAAGCAAGTCAAGTGTACTGTGAGAGAAGTAAAAATCATTTAAAAAGAAAATCTTTTCATAATAGTTAACAAACTGAGATTTCAAAAATTGTCAAACCTCTCCCCCAAAAACAAATAGGCTTTGCAAGTTATTATTACTACAGAGCCACAGTTGTTTTCGCTCTTATCTCCCAAAAGAATAATTTCCTCTCTATATTCAGTCTCACCTTGGCTTCAGTTTGTCACTCCTTCCCACAAACACACATCAGTCAAAAGAGGCAAAAAGAAAAGTTGTATTTCAGATATTCCATTCTTTTCTAGTTTTAAAAGTTCCTATACTCATTATTTTAAAAAGCTGGATTCAGATGATGTGAATTCGTTTTTGAATGTGTTTCAGGCCATTGGGAGGGGCTGAGGTTGCACAGAGCCATAAGCATCCTTGAGATACATCGACAGAGTCTTGCTAAAACAAAACCTGCTGGAGTGGCCATGAGGTGCTTGAAGGACCTTGACACTGCTTGAAACCTGAATACTAATTTTGATGCGTTTCCAGGAAGTCCTGCCTGTGTGGTATGCTTACTTACATGATTATCCCAGGATAACTCCGCCCCAGTTCAAAGCATAACTCACACATAATATTTTTCCTGAATAAAAGCACAACTTGTAGAGGGATCATATCAGAATAATTACAGCTGTGTTTTGATGACGTGCAAGCAGATAAGGAACATGAGCTAAAGGACTAAAGCTCTCATCTCTCTGTGGTAGTCAATCTGTGTAGCTGGCCTCAATAAATTATTCTATTTTTTTATTCTATTTTATTATTTTATTACTAAAGGATTTTAACTGAGGATAGTTACTTTGTTTTCTGATTACTTGAAAAGAGAAGCATATAAGGATTTTTGAGACCCCTCCTTTCAAAATGCTACTTCTCAAAAAGGATATCCAGGGTTTCATGCTCTGTAAACAATTCAGATAGAGTAGTGCCCTAAATACTTGCACTGTGCAGGCCTGTTCCATCTCCCTCTCACTTTCTGGCCTAATGAATCTGGATTTCTCTTCTGGATCATAAAACAGGTTAGCAGAGTGTCAGAGAGCCTCTTGATTCTCAGTTTAAATCCTGGTGGGTGACAAACTTCTCAGGACAAGGTGGGCATCAGCCCAAAGGTGCTTAATACACAGAATGGGATGAAGAGGGGTCCCCTGGGCTCTCAAAATGAAAATTTCTCTCTGAATTAGTTCTTAACCTATCCATGCCCCAAAACTGCTGCTGAGGCTCTCTACAGACAGTTAAAAATGAACTCACGTTCACAAGTCCTGTTCCTCATGGCGGACTTCAACAACCCCAAAATCTTTTGGAGGGACAACAGCAGGGCATAAGCAATCCGGGAGGTTCCTGGAGTGCCATAACGATAACTTCCTTCTCAGAGTGATAGAGGAGCTAAGGAGATGTACTATGCTGGATCTTGTGCTCACCAACAAGGAGGGGCTGGTAGGGAATGCGAAGATCAAGGGCAGCCTCGACTGCAAGGACCATGAAATGGAATTTGAGATCCTTAGGGCAACGAGGAAGGTGCACAGAAAGCTCACTACCCTGGACTTCAGGAAAGCAGACTTTGGCCTCTTCGGGGATCTGCTTTGTAGAGTATCAAGGGATAAAGACCTGGAGGGAAGAGGGGCCCAAAAAATCTGGTTGATATTCAAGCATCACCTCCTCCAAGCTCAGGAGTGATTATCTCAACAAAGAGGAAGCCAGGCAAATATGTCAGGAGGCCTGTGTGCATGAACAGGGATCTCCTGGACAAACCCAAACATGAAAATAAAGCCTACGGAGTGTGAAAGCAAGGACAACTGGTGAAAGCAATCCTCCGAGTGAGGAATACAAAGGGATTGTTCAAGCAGCCAGGGATCAGGTCAGGAAACTGAAAGCCTTGATGGGCTTAAATATGGCCAAAGACATCAAAGACAAGAAAAAAAGCTTCTATAGACACGTTGGAGATAAAAAGACTAGGGAAAACATTCAGTCTCTCCAGAAGGAAAAGGAGACCTGGTTACCTGGGACATGGCTGAGGTACTCAATGACATTTTTGCCTCAGCCTTCACCAGCAACTGCTCCAGTCACACTGCCTGAGATGCAGAAGGCAAAGGCAGGGACTGGGAGAACGTAGAACCACCCCCCACTGTAGTAGAACATCAGGTTCAAGACCATCTAAGGAACCTGAAGGTGCGCAAGACCATGGGACCTGATGAGAGAACTGGCAGAGCAGGGGGCTAAGCCCTTATTCACTTTATTTGAGAAGTTATGGCAGTCTGGTAAAGTTTCCAGTGACTGAAAAACTGGGAGCATATGCCCCGCTTTTAAAAAGGAAGAAAAGGAAGACTTGTGCAATGACAGGCCAATCAGTCCCATGCACCTCAGTGCCTGCAAGATCATGGAGCAGGATCCTCCTGGAAACTATGCTAAGCCACATGAAAAACAAGGACATGACTGGTGACAGCCAACATGGCTTCACAAAGGGCAAATCATGGCTGACAGATTTGGTGGCCTTCTATGAGGGAGCCATAAATCATTGGTGGATAAAGGAACAGCAACAGATACCATCTTCCTGGGCTTGTGCAAGGCATCTGACACTGTTCTACATGATATCCTCTGAACTAGGTTTTGGCAAATATTGCACTGACCCTGTGGGGAATGGAGACTCTATGACACCATCAAATATTTTTTGTGTGCTTGGCTGAGTTGCCATTTGGTTTAAGGATTAATTTACTTGAAAATCATAAAGGGATTTGCTATAAAGAGATAACAAGATTCCTTCATTTGCAAAAGTTATCTCTGTTTTTCCAGTGTTGTACATATATCGAGAGAGAGAGAGACGTATCTACTTACATTTTCTGACAGCAATTATTTTAAGAATAGATTAAATTGAGGACAGCAATATAACTGGAACAATAAAATTAAAATTTATTTATAGATGAGATAGTTTCAGCTACAACTATACCCTAACAAAATCTCTATAACAACGTAAAAAGGCTTTCCTTTCCTACAGAGTAAAGATGTAATTGTTACAGATTGTGCTCATGAACTGCAGTCTTTAAAAAGCAGATGTTAAAATAAATAGGTCCCTAATATTTATACCACTCCAGACCTAAAATAACTGTGGAAAATGGATTTATTGTAATTGTAATAGTTAAAGTAACAGCGGAGAAGTAATTTTGCATTCAATTAGGAGGTTTTGTTCTGTTTATTTTATTACCATCGGCCACCAAACACAGCTATAGTAAACAATTACAGAAATTCTATTTAACTAACTACAGAGGCAGTCAGATTTTGGAAGAAATACTGCTACCTTGGAGTTCATTTGAAATAGTAAACATGTCTGTTAAAACAGGTCAGCCCAACAGCTGCCTAGCTGAACAAGTTCTTAAAAGAAGTTGTTGCTTGTAGGTTGTATTGTCCAGTTCAACTGAGAAAACAAAATAAATTTTAGTCTTTCTCCAGAAACCTACTAATTTTAATGGATACTGCCAAAATGTGTTTGGTGTAAGGTGAATTTTGACCACTTCTCTGATTTTAAACTCTAGAAGCTGGTAACATCTCCAGTTCCCATGGACAAGGAAGCCCCATTTGTAGGCATACAGCCAAGAAACTGTTGTGGCATGACGTTTACACTCCATCTATTGCTAAAAACACAAAATGACCTTGTATTATATGGAAGAGGAAGTATTATTTTCATATTAAGGACTGGAGTAGGTGTGAAGTTAGGGGAACTGTTGTAAATTGCGTCTTATTAGAGCAAAAGAGCATGTTCAATCTCAAAAAATGGGGCTTCAAAGCATCTTTATACCTGTTCCAACACCAAGGGCCCTTCCAATGAAAACATCTGATTGTAATGCAGACAAATACACCTCCTGCCTTCAACAGAGAGCCCCAATGGCCCCAAGGTACTACACAGTCAGTCTGCGCCCACCAATGTCCTTACTTCGCAGTGATTCACAGAACAGAGGATATGGTTTCACTGTCAGCAAAAGGGAATTCAGCTTTTAGAGCCTATACTACTCTGGGACTCTCTCCTGCTCCAGATTTCCATGTTTGAAGGGTTTCAGTTGATTAACTCTGAATCTCACAGAGACCATTAATAGCTGAGCCACACTTTTGTTCTGATGTCCTCAGCACTGACCTCATTCTCAGGAGCCTTTGTAAAAGGTGTTGCCAAAGCCTTGTTCACATTCAGTGCTAACTTTTACTAGGTCTAGTGTTTGCTGGGTTGCTCTGCCTAAAGCAGTGGGACAGCACCTGCTGCTGCCTTATTTTCAGCCACATACGTGACAAGGGAAAAATGAATGAACTGGTAGTAAAGTCATTTTGTCAGGGGTCTAATTGGCATTAGCAACTTGAAAACTGTAGGTAATCCAGCATAAACATTTGCAATTAACTATTTCTATTAGATATTTTCCAATGTGAATAAATTTTCTGAAATTAGCAGAAACCCTGTAGCTTTCAGAACCCTTATTAGGTAACTAAACATGCTATTTTACACAGTGCATTTTAAAAAGAAAATTTGACACTGCACAAAAATGAAGCAAACCCATTGAATACTGGCATGAATGTCTTTGTGTGAATTCAAGCTGTTATGCTTGTGGGATCAACCCA
The DNA here is from genome assembly GCA_013397865.1 of Struthidea cinerea. Lineage (NCBI taxonomy): Eukaryota > Metazoa > Chordata > Aves > Passeriformes > Corcoracidae > Struthidea > Struthidea cinerea. Next base: position 292,240 of record VZTI01000074.1, read on the forward strand.
GATACTGCAGACACAGGATTAACCTAGATTTCATTTTCAAAGGTTTCTTCACAGCAGATTTTAATGAACACTGATATGAAATCCTTACACTCTATATGGACATCAACAGACTCACAGCATTTTAAGTTAATACAGAGGCTTCCTAGGACAGCGTGGTCTTTTAACCCCGATTTATGCCTTGCGCAGAAATAGATGAAATCCACATAATTCAGGAAGTGAATCATTTTCTACTTGCACTCTGAGGGGAAATGTATGTACTTGTTTTGGTCTGGTGTATCAGGCTGGTGAGCCATGTCAGACTGAGGGACTATATTGGAGCCCCTGACTTGGAGAGGCTCAGGACAAGGAGGGTGAGGTGAGGGAGAGCACTGAGGAGATGGGAGGGGATACACAGTTTTGCAAAAGAGAGAATCAAACTGGCAGGCAAAATATAATGTTGGTCAGCACTCCACTAAGCAACCAGAACACTGAACAATGTATGAAACAAAAATGCAGCTTTCTTTGTCTGTCTCCAAAGAGAAACAGACAAGTTTCTCTTGTGATACTGACTACCAGCCAGTGCCTCTATCTTAATTTTAAAAATTTTTTGTTATCTTAATTTTATGAAGAGGATGAACTCTGCAATCCCAGTTAGACCTCTGCTATCACCTCATTCAGGTCTCCCAGCAGACAGTTGCTTGGTGGTACAGGCAGTTCCTAGAGCAGCAGTCACCATGACCACCCCTGTAAAAGCAGCAAAATTTTCCTCTGGTGACAAGTGATGCCACTGAATGGAGAGGTGGGGAAGATCTTATCATGTCTGGATGCTCATCCTCATACACAGCATTACAGACCTTAAGTCTGGCTGTGATTTCAGCTGAAAAAGCTGCCATTTTAAATGTCTCTGCCATAAAATTTCTGTGCCCTGATCTCCCATTAGCTTTCTGTATGATTACTGCTCTTGCTCCAGCCTGTGGGATAAAAAATAAAGAGACACAGCTATTTTTCGTGTGTGTCACTGAAAAAATCCATGCAGCAAAACTGAGCCTCCACTAAGTGGAAATCAGCATAGCAGGGCTGAAGTCAATGCCATCTACATCAGCTGAGGGGCTGATCCCACTGCATCACCTTGAGGGGTTTTACTTTTCCTATGGATGATGATAAAATACATTTTAGCAACAGCTATATCAAAGTAAAACAGATGAAGCAGAAAATTGATAGAACTGTCTATCCAAAAGGCTCTGCTTAAGGAATTTCACAAAGAATCATAATGCAGTTAGCTTGGAAACAGTTAACATGCTAAAAGGAGTCATCAGCTTGGTAGCAAAAAGGAAAAAAGCAAGTATGGTGAAGGTACTGGAACAGTACCTTACTGCTCTGCTGCAGTACCCTACAGTTATCAGAAGAAATTCTCCCCTGCCTGTAGTCAATGGCAGCCTGAACAAAATGGCAACTCCTGTTGCCCCACAGAAATGCAATCACATCTTTGACTGGAAAATCCAGTGTGTGACATCCACAGACTGGTGGTAAACCCGATGGGGCATTTGTGTAGGTGGTATCAATTACTTGGGCTTAACTGCATTGTGTTTACCAGAAAAGGAGGAATAGTTTGCAGAACATGACTGCAGGGTCTTGGAGAGGCAGGAGAAAGATCCTGCCTGTAGCATAACTTGCAGTCTGGTCTACAAGTGCATGTGTGGGCAGAGATATTCTGCACATCATCTCCCAATGCAGGTGCACTGTTCAAACACACATACATACATACATACACTTATTCCACAAGAAACCTAAATATCTTAATTTTAAAAACACAGCTCAGGTCACGTGCTGTGAGGATAAACTGTCCAGTTCTAATCATCTTTCTCAGATATTTTAATCACTGAAATTCCTCAGGCTTGCCTACTGAACTAATATAACAAGATCTGACCCACAAATGCTCATCAGTTACAAAAAGATCTCATGTATGTTTTTGTTCTTATCTTTGCTATGCACAAATGTGCTACTGACAGGAGGGAGAAATTATAGAAATAGCTAGGATGGCTTTCAAAGGATGCTATCTGCAGCTGTCATGGAGACCAGCAGGGACTGGGATTTCTCGGCACCCTGTTAAAAATCAAGGCGCTTCTCCATGTAGACTCACACATATGCATCAACACCTTCCCTGCATGTACATACATGTCCATTTTGTTATGTCATTCATGCCTAATAGCTCAATCCTACAATGAAATCTTTACACATGTACACAGATGCATGCTAACTAATACTCCTTCTGCAACAGACACGCACAAAACCTAATGACAGGCACCAGAGAAATCCAACGCAGCTCTGCAGGCAGAAAGTGCTGGCTGAAGCCATGCAGTGCACACCCAAACCACAGCGATTGGTGTCTTATCATTATGTATAACAAATAACAGCATTTAATAATAGCAGCACCACTGTGCTGCCTGCACTCACACCCTTCTGACTCCATGCTCCTAAACCATTTAAACAACATGGTCCTGTGCATTAAATGCACAGAATGAAAAGCAGGCAGGACATGATCACTGCAAGAGATAGGCTCCGGCAGTGAAAGCTGCTTCATGTCAGAGTGGGCTTTTCCCAGCTTTCAGACGTGTGATCTGCATGTCTAATAATGAACAGATTTAGTCAATCCATCATTTCTGGCATCAGTCCCTTACCTTGAAATGCTGCAGCTGAAGTATCTGGTCCTCAAGCTGTTGTCTCTTGCCTTCTATTTCTGTCTGCCTTTTCCTTTTCTCCTTGGAAAAATAATTTTGAGAGAAAGAGAGAGAGAGGGAGAGGGGGAAAGAGAGAGAGAGAGATCTCGTCAGAGAAACGGAGGCTTTAAGGGTAGCAGATTCGTAACAGCATGTAAGCAGTCAAACACATCTGTACAGATGTCGCCAGTCCCATTTCACCTGCTCCTCTGCCTGCTGGTATGCAAACAGCAGCGTTCTGGGAAGGTGCCAGCCCCAGACTGGCTGGTTACTTGCCAGTAGGAGAAATTCTCCTCGCTTGCTCCCGGCAGCCGGAGCAGCAACAGAGTGCACAGTCCCAGAGGAGGGGAGAAAACAGGCATTACAGCTGAGAGAGAAGTTAAAGGGACAAAGATGTGATTTTGCATTTGAGATGCTGCAGCCAAAACCATGGATAGCATGGTGCAGTTGTGTGATAACAAGGTGTCACTAAAGCAGGGAGTGGCATCACGGAGGAAGGGAGCTGCTTGCAGACCTCATTTTTCCCCAGCAAGGTTGGTGGTAAGGCTTTCCCTGGGCTCAACAGGGAGAAGATGTTTCAGCCAGATGGCATAGGATTTACCTACAAAGTAAATGGGATTGGTAACCTCCAGCTGGCTGTGTTTAAAATTCAAGCCACCAGCACACACCAGCAGCTGGCCATTACCGTGTCCCTGAAGCTGGACTGACCAAGTGGTGCCAAGGACAGCACAGTCCTTTCCACAGTCTGTTCATTGCCATTTGCCTGTGCCCAGGCTGCTCCCTTCAGCGGGCAGCAGACTCTCTCAGGTGTTTCAAGAGGAGAACTGCTTTTCCCCCCGCAACACCTTCCTGTTAAGAAGGTCAACTGTTTGCCTTTGTCAGTCTTCTGCACCTTCTGGGGAGCCTTTTGCCTCACCCATCCATCCCCATCCTGGACCAGGTTCCGGAAGGTCTTTTCTCATCTGAGATGTTGCAGCGAAGACAGAACTACTGAGTAATAAATGAAGGCAATCAGTAAGCACACCAGCCTCTGTTTTTACTGCAACAATGGTTTTTATTCTTATATCTGCAAAAACTTTTTTTTAAATTTAAATATTTCAGTAGCTGTAAGGTTGTGTTTGAAGACATTTGGGGATTCCTTAAATCCACAAAGTAGTTTTTAGTTATTTCTAGGTGCCCTATTGATGCTCTGGGAATTCTCTGCTTTCCAGGCATTTCACATCTTCATGCCTTGTCCTCAAGGAGTATATGGTAAGATTCTGCCCATGCAGAAATTAATCATCCTTATATTGCTCATGAAACAGGGCATTTTGAGCGACAACCTTACACTAACAAGGAAGATAAGGAAACATTAGTTTTCCTGATCTTCGTAGTTAATTAGTAACTAATTATTAGTTAATGTCAAACTCACTAAAAACAAAGCAAAACATGGAGGTAGAAGACTGCCTGGACCAATTCTGCTCAAGAATTAGACATCAGAATGCTGATGGAAAGGCTGGAGTAATGAACCCAGAAGAGGGAAAGTAGCTAAATGTTGCGTACGTCAAGTAGTTCTGTAATGTTTTGCACACTCTTATACGCTGATTATTCATGTATATCTACATTTACACACACACTCCCCATTGTCTGAAGTGTGTAAGAATACTACTGCTGAACAAAAATGTCCTCATAGGATAGAATCATAGAACCATGGAACGGTCTGTGTTGGAAGGGACCTTAAAGACCGTCTCCTTCCAACCAACCCGCCAGGGGCAGGGTCACCTTTCACCAGACCAGGTTGCTCAGAGCCCCATCCAGCCTGACCTTAAACAATCTCAGGGCATCCAAAATTTTCAGGCAACCTGTTCTAGTACCTCACGATCTTCCCAGTAAAGAATTTCTTCCTGATATATAATCTAAAGCTACTCTCTTTCAGTTTGAAGCCATTCCCCCTCGTCCTGCCTCTATACGCTTTTGTGAAAAGTCGCTCTCCATGTTTTTCACAGGGTCCCTTCAGGTTGTAGAAGGCTGCAATTAGAACACCCCTTCTCTTTCTCAGGCTGAACAATCCCAGTTCTCTCAGCCTTTTCTCCTAGGAGAGGTGCTCCATCCCTCTAATTATCCTGTTGGCCCTCCTCTTGCTCCAACAGGTTCACTGAAGTTGTTTTAGGGTAGGAAAATTATCATTTTTAGTAACTAAATTGTCATAAACAGTGCCTATCTTGACATTTCACTGGTCTCTGCACACAGACGACAGTTTGCTTTTGTGCACATACAGACATACAGAGTTTATTTGCGCACCTTTAAAAATCCTTCTGATATAGAACTGTGATCTGTGGATCATCACTCCTATCCTCTGGTCTGCATTAGTCCTTTGCATTTTTGAAATGAATAAGGTATTAGATGGTTCAGGGATTAAAAACTCCAATATTATTCAGGGACATCTCTTGCCATTTTTTTCATTCTGTGATACTAACAGTGTACATGGAGTCTGAAAACCAGAATTTGTTCTCTGCTATTTCCTCAAACAGCTGGTCAGCCATGGACCAGAGTAAAGTAGTTCTAAAAGCTGTTCCAATTAATGGCCTAATATTCTTGGAATAAGGATAATTCTGCCCTTTTGTGTCAAGCTGGCCAGATGAAAAAATATTGGATTTCACATATGTAGGCATTAACACCTCACATTTGAGACGCCATAGGCCAGCATAAGGCACATACATCTTCACTGTTGAGTGATCTAGATTGATAAGTGCACCTATATACATACATATGTTTATATACAAATGTGTATACACACACACACACACACAAATATATATATATACACATGCGCACACACGTGTGTATGTATGTATTCTACCTTCCACACAAACCTTGTCACTAAAACGTGATGGAAACCACCACAATGCATCCTTTGGCTGATTGTGTCATGCTGTATAATGGATGTGACAAGACCGCCTCATAAAAGATAGATGAAAACTCCTTCTCTTTTTGAGAAAGGGAAAGCACTTAGAGTATTTTCCCTGTAGGCAGCAACACAGCAGGCACTAAAATACTTGAACTACTTACTAACTAGTGGATTTCTGTGGAGTTAAATTGGAATATTGCTCACGTTTCCATTTCACTGGCATTCAGATAGCCTGAGCCTTTACCCTCTTATTTTGTACAAGCTATGGGTGAGGAATATGGGTTATAAAAAGTACTTTTTTTTTTTTCTCTAAAGATTGTGTGAATCAGCTATCAGGACTTTCCACCTTCAGGTCACTATATCACTTTCCATTCAGGTTTATCCCAGTCACTGAAGGTTAGGACTGTTTGTGTACCTGGTTTACATAGGGAGGTTCTGGGAAAGTGTGGTAGAAGACTGGAGTGGATGACAAAAATCCCACCAAAACCATCATGTCAAGGATTTTAGACATCATTCCAGCCTCCACTTAAACAGTCTTCTGGTTCAGTACTTTATGAAAACATGGGATTTGAAGCACATGCTTAACTTGAGCATTTGTTAAGTCACTTTTCTATGAGTTAGCCAGTAAATGCTCCTCATTACTTTGTCCATCTACTTACACATAACTTTTTTCCAAGTATTCCTGCTGAATTACTAATTTCTAAGGGTCCTGGCACCAAGAAAATAAAGTGTTTACTTTAAACAAAAAGGTTTACTCCCAAAAGTGGATTGAAGAGAGGTGGAAAAGACTGGAACTAGTTTTACTGTGATTGTGGCATGTTTAAAGGAAACCATTTGTATCTTTCTGAGGTGTATCTATCTGTGTTTCTTTTGTAAGAATACAGACAGTCATCACAGATGGTTACCCTTCCAAAATGGTAGAGGAGTACCATTTGGGAGATAGTCTCAGGGCACTCTGAATATTTGAGATACTAATGAGTAAAACAGGATTTAAGATTTGCATCTCTCCCTTCACCAAATTACAAGGAAAAACGGGGCAGTTAAAGTAATTTTTTTTTTTCACTCAGATCTACATGAGGGGAAAAGAACATGGGTCAAGCAGCAAGGTGACTCTCATTGTGTAAAAATGAGATTTGTATTCAGGAGTTCATACATGGATGTGCAACATGTAAGCCATAAATTTCTTTCCAAGAAGCTAGATTTTGGAAAGGATGAAATTATTAGCACTAAAGTTGGTCAGTGCCATCTTCCATCTATTGCTAAAAACCAAATATATCAGATACTCAGTAAGATCCCTTCCACTTGGAAGAACAAGAGGCATTGGGAGGATCAAATACAGATCTGTGAAATCATGGAAATAGCAAGTGGACATCTACTGCTCACTCTGTCTTCCAGGAAAAAAGGGACATAAAGTGAAACTGGATGGAGCAGGTTTGAAGCCAGTGCAATGGTCTGCTGTGGAAATCATTGCCTCAGGGTGCTGCGGGTTCTAGAACATGATGGATGTCCCAGGGGAGCCTGAGAACAGCCGGAGAGAAGGAATACTGTGAGGATGGTTACTACAGAAACTGAAATACATCTGGTTCAGGCAGCCCCTGAACCACATATGATTTTAAGGACTTCTGCTAATTTTTTGTATGCTTTTGTCTTTCTCTGGTTGTTAATCCTAACAACTACTAACTTTTTTGTCTGAATAGCGTGTTACGTTGATCAAAATAACCTACAGTTTAGTATCACACTTTTCAAACTGTTCCAGTCAAAACAACTCAAACAACCACAAACTATTGCCACCAACTACGAAAAACTCAAACCCAAAGCAAGTCTAAGATCTTGAAGAAAACAAGTCATACCAAAACAATTCCCTAAGATACTGCAATCATAGAGTACTTAACTTTTCCATTACAAAATCATTTTTTTTCTTGTTTAGAAATCTGCCTGCAGAGCGTGGGAAGAGATAGAGAGATTACTCAGCCCACCAAGCCATAAGCGTCTGCAGAGAAACATGGACCTCTAGCAATCCTTGGGGCAGTAGAGACTTGGTAAAGCCCTTTGGTCTACTTGCCCTGGCAGAAGCACCTGATTTCTTTGTTTTAAAGCCAGCTCAGACCTGTGGAGAAAGCACACCATGAAGCAGCACAGAAGCTAATCTCTATTTGATTGACCTTACTGCAAAAATACATGCCTAAAATTGATGTCAGGCTAAGGCTTATGGTACAAGTATGCAAAACAACACGCTGGGAATAAAAGAAAACATCCCCAACTGAACAGAAAATCCAACAGGGATCACGTGAACCTTGAGGAGAAGGGTGGCACATCTCTGGAGGACCTACCATCAGCAGCTCCAGAGGTTTCCCACTGGAATCACCCTGCGTGCCACGCAAGTGTTCAGCCTGACACAGAGGTTGTGACAATGCACATGTTGTGACAATATTTGCCTGTTGTGACAATGCAAAATAAATGCACCCAAAAATGACACAAGTAGAGGAAAACTATAGTCTACTTCAAAGCAAGGAAAACAGTTACAAAGAATTGTCTTCAGAGAATTACATTAATTTCTTCAGCAAGTGATTGTTTTCTCTACTCTGCCCAGCTGACAGATATTATTCCCCCTGTATTTAAAACTCACATATTTTTAGGGCAGAAGTAAGGAAAAAAAAACAAGCAAAAGAGTAACTGACATCTCATTTTTCTGTTGCCGGTTTGGAGACACTCAGAATTCTGGGGGAAAAGGAGCATCTGGGTTCTGTAACAAATTTCAACCTGTAGTTCTCATAATCCCAGGAAACCATTCCTCAGGGTAGTTGAAACTTTCACCAGGGTGGTTGCTTATATGACCATTTTTACTGTGGTGAGTACGTGTCTCTCATAAATGAAATCAAATTTGTGTATTTGTTTCCTTTTTTGCTGTTCAGCAGCACTGGTTCACAGGAAAGAAGATAGTAAGACAGACAGGAGGCTACTTTTCTCCCTCTTTTTCTTTTTCTCTTCTCTCTTTCCCCCCCACTTTATTCATTCATGTCTGATCACCTCTTTATTTCCCTCTTGTGTCTGAAGAGAAGGAAACTCTCCTGAGAGCAACCATCCCCACCAGTTGCAATGATACAGACCAGTATTGGCAGCGCTTTGCAGACTCCAGTTCTGAATGTTACCTGCTGTTGTGAACAGCATGCAGCACAAATCACAGCACCAGAAGAGGCAGGATGCAGAACTGAAGCAGACACTGTTACATCATAATAAATACACCTTGAAGGATGGTGGCAGGATGCCTGCTCCTTTTGGATCATCGATGTCCACTTTCATTATTTGCTGTCATTTGTCCTGCATGACTATGCGTGGTGAAAATCCTGTTGTTATGGGTAGCCATGTAGACTCTAATTGCCAGCTGGAGGCTTCTCTGGTCTCCTGTCTGAGCACTGGGAAAAATATATATTGTTTCCAATTAGGAGAAATGACTCTTCCTGTAGCTCCTCTCCTACCACGCTCCAAGGAGAATCAAGCTATGCTTGTCTTGAGATCAATTTTTTCTCTACAATTACATCATCAAGAAGACATAAATGTAAGCTACTGGCTTTAGTCCCTTAGGCATTTTCCTGCAAGACCCTCTCTGCCCCAGTTCCCTGGAATCCCATGGCCACCTCACTAAGCTTTGTTTCACTTAAAACATGAGCCAGGGAAAATTTCCCTGCACATGTATACTGGAATCCATATTCTGAACTTAAGAGACTGCACTCTCTGCTTCTATGTAGCATCTAGAAACTGACACCCTTCTTCACTCACAGTTCTCCTGTGCAGAAGGCTCATTTCCTAAAGCACAGATTCATTATTTCAAGTGTTCTAAGTGCCTAAGACCTTGGTAGCCCACCTTACCAGGCCTCCTCCATACCTAATTGAAGCAAATTGTATGTTGGAAACTTCTAGATAGGATGCAGGGGTAGCAGGAGTACAGCCTGCTGCTGCAATGATTTTTATTATCTTCCATATACCCACATACTTTATGATAAAGCTGTGTCCATGTCCATTACTCCAAGCAAGAAGCAGGTGGGTTATTGAGGAATAAACAACAGGAGTTCCCAATCGCACAGGCGCAGCAGATAAATGCCTGAGGGGCGCAAGTGAAACCCACCTAAAAGGTAAGGGCTGGGTTTAGCTGCCTTTGTCACGCCTGCTCTTTCTGCAGTTTTATGCACAGCAGGAAGCAAAGCTGAGCTTGGAGACAAGGTGAACAATTCACGATCAGGTATGCCCTCCACCTCCTCTCTTGTGAAACTGGTATAAAATGGAGATCACTGTCGCAAGAATTGATTCCCCTTAACCACGCAGCTTGCCATAGCATGCAAGAAAGGACCTGGCATGTTTGTTTTGGAAACAATAAACTTAATTCACTGAGGCAGAACCTGCTCAGGGAGTAACTAGAAGAGCCTGGAAGTTATGGAAATGCTTTTTTTCTAGTATATTTAGCAGGCCTATATGAAGGATAAAGCAGAATTACTTGCAATGAGATGACCCTCAAGGTGAAGAAATAACACATTGCCAGGCAGAAATACACTGGCTTCCACTGCAACTTTGCGTCTAAGATTTAGGCTACTCTTGCACTATGTCAAAGGATGGGTTTCTCCTGTGCTGACCTGTTAAAGCAAATTGAATAGCTCTGCTTCCATGTGCACATCGCCTTCAACACAGAGTTCAAGTAGGAGACCTGAAATAGTCATCTGGTCTGTTTGGGATATTAGAGGAGGTGTTAGTTCACATGGAGTCCAGTAAGCCTAACTGCTTCTCAGGACTTCTGAATTATGAATGTTTCCTGATTGCCACAAACCCACTGCCAATGTCATAGTTGAGACTATCCAAGTCAAAACTGTCCAGGAGGAGAAAGAATCATCTTTGGTGAAGACAGCAATTCCCACAATCCTCTAAAGGGCTGCAGCAAGAATTTCAGCTGCCCTGTGTGATTGTAATTATAGCTCTCTGGTCACTGAAGGCAGCCACCACGATGCACATAGACAATGACTGCTTAATTAAAATCACCATGCATCTCAAACAACAAATAAAAGGATGGCACTGTTCCCAGAACAACAGCCCTTACTGAAAACTGATGAACCTGGGAAGGAATTTCCTTTTTAAAAATTCCCTTATTAGCAATTTTGAAAGGGGACATAATGGAAAAATGTCTCATTGAGATGATGAAATAAAAATATTTGGGGAGAAAACACAGTTCCTCTGGTACCACGTGGAGAAATCCCCACTTTGATGGAGCAGTAATACCCATTTCCATGCAACCCAGATTTTACATGCATATCTTCCTTTCATTGAATGCTACTGGGTCAGTGGAAGCAGCTTCCGGTCTAACACAATCCATGCGCATTTTTGACTGGGCCACCACCATAATGAGTCCTTGAAGTGCTAAAAGTTTCAGTCAACTTCCTTTCTTTCCTCCCATTTTTGAAGTGAACGTAGTCTGACACTCACAGACACTGATTCCCTTCAGTTGCTGACAGAAAAAATCCCACACTTTCCTAGGCATTTACAATTTGATCTCAGGCTCTTTAGTGGCTGCTGAGAGGTGACCAGGGTCGTTGGGGTCTGAGTACCTTTTCTGTGAGATGCGACAATGAAGCAAACAGTTACCATAAAAATGTCAGATTCCCACCCCCTATTAATTCCACATCAGCATGTCTTCCAGAACTTTGAAGTTTTCACACTAACCCTGAAAATGGGTAAGAGCTCAGAGTCACCTGAGTCCAGAGCAACGTTCTCTGCAACATCAATTATTTCTGGAAAGTGCTCAAAAAACTGTATAGAGCCTGTTAGTATAAATCATGAAATAGAATGATTTATCAATTACTCTGGATAACCCTTAACAGCAGTCATAAATGACAGGCAACTACACTTCATTACCTAGTGCCTACTACAGCTAACCTCCAAGATGATGTGTACAGCTTGCTAGCACTGACCTTCTTCTACTGACACCTGAGCTAGATGAAAAATTCTGTATTCATCTTGCAAATTGCCTTTCTTCCTAAAAATAAGGTGAATTTTCTAGATAATGTCACATAGAAGAAATTATGAAACTTCTATTTTCTTTAGACAACTAGCAAAATTCTGAAAGAAACTACTTTTTAATCAAGTACCTCTTCTCTGCATTTTTCTTAAAAATATATTTTGGATAAGGAATGTTAAGCAGACTTTACGTTTTCATTCACAAAAGTATACAAAATAAGTTTTCTTTAGCCTGAGCAGGCTATTTGTAGAAAATCAGTTCATTAACTTTCCCTACTCTCATACTGCTGCTGACTGGCTTTGGTTTAAATCCATGTCATTCAATGTCTATCCTTTCACTGTCTGCTGCTGAAAAGGAGAAAGACAGGATTTGGTCTGTGGGCATAATTTAATCACTTTTCCACAGCTTCAAATAAAACTCTCTTGTTTACCCTCATGCCCCATACGCTCCTTAAATACCTCTTCATGCTGCCAATGAGGCTGTTGTAAAGCCTCATTGTAAAGGTGGAAACGTTTCTGTTCACAGCTGAATGTGCAGAGAAACACCTATACAAGGTTTATCTAGAAATGAAAAATAAATCACAAAGATTTTAAGGCATCCAAGCTGAAGCTCTGATTGCTTATGCTGGTTTTCCCTTAAGCAAACGTCTGCTGAGGATCCCTATGCATTATTTTTCATTTGGTGAGAGATTAGAATTACCAAGACTGGGATTTCGGCAAAATTTGTTTTCTCTCTTTATACAGTTTAATCGCACCTATGACAGACATGTTCACCTCAAGAAACTTAAAACTTCTCCAGGACACAGCATATTAAGTGGGAAGAGGAAACTGGATTTTCAGCAGTGGAAAGGGAACAAACTGATCTGCATGGTCGGCACAGAGTAATGGCCAGGATCCACAGGGACAACCAGTGCAAATTCTGGTACTTGAATCATATCCAGCTTTTTGCTTGTTATTTTCAACATACTGGTAGAAAAGACCCAAATGAAGGAATTAATACATCGAGTTGGGCTTTGTGTTTTAATCCTTACATTCTGGCTGGATTAGCAAATTGTTTCAGAGCCTCAGTGCCTCACATCAAAATGTTCTTACTGAGGCTTCCTCCCTTTGCCTGTATGTCTGGCAGCTTGCCTGCTGATGCCAAGGCTTTCGGCACTGACCTGCGTGGCATCCCACCCGATCTCCTCATTTTGCAGGGCTATGCTTGGCAGTTGTACTGTGCAGGGCTCCTCTGCTGCTGAAAAGCACTTCTCGTCATTTGTGGGATAAAATTATTGGCTCAAACCCTTTTCTTTAAGCTTTTGTCCAATGTTGGTCATGAGCTAAGGATACTTACATTGTCTGATGCTCAGGGATCTGCTAACATATGTGGCAGTTGCTGGTGTGTTGGAGTCCTAACTTCTGCATTCAGGAAGAATGTAGTTCTACATTCATGCCTGGTTTTACAGAGAAAAGAAAGAGGGAGAGAACCTTCCCTACAAGCACAGTGTGATGCAATCCGAAGTCTGAGACTTGCCACCTTCTATCTTCCAGTACCCTCCCAAACTACTGAAACAATACACCACTTCACAAACCACCATTCTGGCTAAGTTTTCCTTTCTTTCTGAAGAGGTTGTAGAGGGCTGGGTTCCTCTTGCTTTTTGACCAGCCCTAGAAATCTTATCCATTTGCACCTTGTGAAGACCCACAGAGGTCTGGGAAGGCATGAGTACCCCTCTTCAGTTAGGTGGTTGTCCTAGGTTACAATATAGATGTATTTAAGTATTCTATTACCACCAGCTGTGGGCCATTAGCTGTTATCACCTGCTAATGACCCACCCCTGATAACAGACAATGGGCCATAAGAAACCACCACATGACTCATGGACTTATCTCATCCTATTGTGAGATGCTCCACCCAGGAGGGAGGAGCCAAGCATTCCCACCTGGATATAACCTGCCCTTGGAACTGCCTAACTTAGCCCTGTCTACTGGGTTACCAGAGGACAAGAGCTACCACTGGGCCTTCAGCTGGAGACTAGACCTTCCATAGGATCATCGTGTCAACTGAACTACTTCATTTGGACTGCTACCACCACCCTAACAGGGTGTCAGGTTCTATCTGACTTTGTTAGTGCTTTTCCTTATATTATTTCACTTATTTCTAATTTTTTCCCTATTAATTTTAATCCTGACTTGTGATCTCCCACCGGTTTGTTTTCAAACCATTACAGGGGAAATTCCCTGCTGGGTCACAGAGACTGATGGGGCTGCTGGACATGCCATTTCTGCCTCCTCTACAGTTAATCATAGGAATCACATTACTCCAACACGAGAACGCGGAGACACCATTGGCCGTAAATGAAGAACTTGATCATGACAGGCAGGGTAGATACATTTATGTGCTTGGTAAAAAAGCATGCTGTGGTGCAGGTATGCTAAAAATCCTACCCAGCCTCAGCTTTGGCATCTAGCCTTTGTAACACATAAAAGAACTGGCTTCATCTCCAGCCAGCTTTCTTCTGGAAAGCTTATTTAACTTGACAGGTGTAAGATCACATGCCTCAACACTGAACCTTAGCAGTATGTGGGAGGAATTACTGCTATGTCATTCCTTTAGGTCAGGCATCCTAATGCTTTCCATGTGAATAGGAACAGCTGGGACACCACACTACTTAATGCCTACCAAATTCATCTGCTGGCCTTCTCCCTTCACCATCAAAGGTAAAGACCACCCTGATCCTGGCAACACAAAGAGAACCCCAATGCAGCTTTTCATCACCATCTGGCCACATCATGTAAGGAGGAACTGGTAAGCACACGAAACCTGTGACATGTGCCTGGTTGCTCTCCAGGAATGGATTAGCTGCAGATCCTCAAGACAGGGTGCTCAAGGCTGCAGGCCATAGGCAGAATGCAGAGGAGGGAACAGTGTCAGACTGCTGCACTGATGGGGGAGACCCTAGGCAGAGTAACAGAAAAACAGAGCCTGAATCTTACCACCTTAATTCTTGGCTCCAGAACCCAAATTGATGTAGAGATAGCAAATTTTTGCTGTGCCATCAAAGGTTTGTCCCCTTCAGAAAACTGCCTGCATTTTTCTGTGATTTGCATCCCTGCTGTGAAGTGTATCTGGGAATTCACAGCTTCAAGGTCATCTCAGTGACCCATATGCCTGTGCAGGTTTGTCTGCCCAGGTGCTAAGGGTTTAGCGAGATCTGAAACAGCGAAGCCTGTACAGTTTAGAGAAATTTCACACTTAGCTGACACACACACCTGACAGGTTTATAAAACTCTGAACCGTTTGAACAGCTTATTAAACAGCAAACAGTGTACCAAAAAAAACCAAAGCCAAACCATGCAGATAACATAAGAAGCTTCAGGGTTGTGGGTTGTTTCCTGCCTCTTCCTGCTCGCCTCCTCCAGTCAGAGTAATGTGGTCTCTTCTACTGAATGCCAACAAGTTGTCATGCATGTCCTGTTTAACTACTCGCTGTGCAACTCCTCTCTTTGTCTGGGTGTTCTGCAGACCTCTGCACAAAGGAAGCCTTACTATTCTATAACATCAGATTTTGAAACCACTTCTTCTTCCATGGAGTATTTCTACCAGTTTTGCTCTTCTGTTAACTTGAAAATGCATCTTTTGAAAATGCAGAAATTCCTTCTATGAAGCTGGAGGAGGGAGAGGATGCAACTGCAGACATATCCCTTCTCAAAAGTGACATTCCTTCTTCCTTCTGTTACTGTTACACCATCCTGACATAGTAGGATGCATAATTTTGCACACATGAACATCCTTAAGGAAGGTCAGATCCTTCTCTGCGACTGCCTCAGAAGGCTTAGCACTCTTCCTTAAAGCTTTATCTTTTTAAGATTAGTAGCTTCGTCACCTCCAGGGATTCAGACCACATGAAGTCAGTGAATAGTCATCATCTGCTGCAGTCTTCAACATGATGCTCTGCACATCCCTGTAGGAGTCCCTGTTGAAGGATCTTTTTTAGTTCAGGTCTGTGTGAAATGTGTGTTTCTCTTTAATCAGCAACTGGGTTAAGGTGAAAAAACCAGCAATTTGCAATATTTTGTGTGGTTTGTAAACTCTGATTTCCTGCAGGAGCTTGTAGAAAAAGCGAAGGTCTCAATTCCTAAGCTGGCTGCACGGTTGAAGCCATGACAGCTTGCAGCAGAGCAGCAGGTTCCAAGGAGTGTACACCACCACCTTGGCCTGTAGACTCTCTTCCACCTGGAAGACATCCACAAGCAAGATCTCTGACCTTTTAAATGGAGAGACCTTAAGAAACATGCTCAAAAGGCAAAAGATGCTTAAGTACATTGGCCAAAAGTGATGCAATGCACCACTTAAATAGAAGCACCTGCCTCTCATGCCACAGTGTAAAGTTAGTTTTTGAGAATTCAACACTGTATTTGCTCCATGCTTGTGCTAAACTAAATCAAAAACCATTATCTATACTCTGTGCATGGTAATAAAACTGGAATTAAAAAGCTACCTTGTTCTATAAACTACAATTAATGGGTTCTGCCCCTGCTGGGCAGACTGCTGCATGGTTTCTGAGGTGATGCTGCCTTTGCCTTAGCAGGACTAACTGCCAGCTTATCAGCAGAGAGATACAATTTCAGGACATGCTACTGGCAAAGGTAGTCAGAGATACTGTATTACATTGATACAGTGATTATAGTGTCTTTTTTTACCTAGAAGTAATGGAAAAAGGAGAGAGGTAGAGGGACAACAGCTCCCCAACTAGCCAGTGAAGGAATTTTCCAGAGTAAGGTGAAAACCAAACCTCCTGTTTTATTTGTTTCAAACCAAGCTAAAATTAGCTTTTCTTCACTTTTTAAAGAAAACTGCTGGCCCTCCATTCAACTACTTACATCTTCCACACAAATCTCTTTTCAGCTTGATGGCTGTGCTGCTACCTGAAAAACTGGACCGCTGCAGAGCCCAAATGGGATACAATTACAGGCTTGGGTATGACACCGCACACAGATGAATCACTTGCCTTTGCAGGGACCTGCAGAAGAGCATGTAAAGCCAACACCCAAGGTCCATTAGGAAAAGACATACCCAAGACTCTTCCAGGGATGGCAGGAGAGTCTAGGAGGAGTGCTGGGAATATATTTACCGGTGCAGAAGAGGGGTTCAAAAATCCCTCTCCTCTGTGCATTAGCATTTGTGTGATTTGTAGTCAGTTGCCCTTCACAATGAAGGAATTCATGGGAAGTTTTTCATGGTCTGAATGTTAGAGGACCAGTCATCCTGCACAGGCAATAGCTGCTGACTTCTATACAAAATTCGGTTCCCACAGCTCAAGTCAGCACCACATTTGGCTGCAAGTCCCCACACAGGAGTGGATCCAATAGTTCAAATGAGGAGAGGACTTAGAAGCCTCATTAAAGTCTGGTTAGAAAGATATTTTAGTTTTTGCTCAGAGTTTGTCAAACCAGGATTGGGCTCCAGAAAGCGTATAGCATATTAAAATATTCACTTTTTGCAAGATCATTTAAGAAGAGAAGTATCTCCATCTTTGACCACTCCTGATGATCATGGCTGTTTGTTTGGTGGTCTCTCTCAATCTCTCAGTCCATGGCAGAGACAACACAACCCATTGTATCTTGATTGGGCTTCCAACTGGTCTGCCACCAGAGACAGGAAACTTTATTTAGACTGCAAGCTCTTTGTGGCAGACACAGTCTCTGTTCTGTAATTGCACAAAATCTAATAGAAAGAGGTACTAAGTCCTGCCTGGGATTGTTATGTTATGACAGAAACAGTCTCACAGCCAGAACTAAGCACTGTGCACAGGAATTCTGTGCAACCTATATGGATTCCCAAATCCCAAGGCTGGACGGATCAAAACCCTGCATTTTGTGAATTTTTGTGTCTGACAGGTATCTTGCAGAGACGTAGTGTTGTGTTCCTCCAGGAAGGAACAAACAGAACTTACCTGAACTTTGCCTCCCGTCACATTTTGCTATGTGAGTACAAGCACAGTGGAAGCTCAAGGAAGAGCACATAGTGTTTGTCATTAAGCCCTAACAGTATTCAGCAGTGCCACAGATGAACACGCAAATTCAGGATGCTTTCTAACAGTCAGGCAAAAAGTTTCTTGAGGCAGTGGCTCATGAAAGCACGGAGAAATTACTTTCCACAAAGAGCAACTCAGGATTTATAACTTATTAAAATTATTCAAGCTTTCTTTTTTTTTTTTTTTTTTCCTGTTGAAAGACACGAGTTTGACACACTACCAAGCTCTCACTATAACTGCTAAAGAAAACTTTGGGAGTGTTATCACTAGGATTTTCAAATGGCTTCACGCATTATCTTTAATATTAACAGAATAGGTCACTTTTTGCACATCAGCAGTGCGTGCTCTTCCAGTGCATCAGAATGAACTTTACAGACTGCATCACTGATCTGGCAAGCATCTGTCTCCTGTACCACTGAATTCACCTGCAATTCACTTTTGACAAGGGTCAGCTTGCCTGCAAAATCACTGCTCTGCACAGCCTCTAGAAATAATAGATTTTCCCAATCAGAGCAACTAAAATGTTAAAGATGACAAGCTGCAAGACTGGATACATACCACAAAGAAAAGAGGGCACAACACTAAGGTCAGCAAGCTGGGTTTTGCTTGACATAGCATGCACAGTGCCACTACAATCAGATCACAGCAAGCCAGCTAGTAGTGACACTACTGAAGCTCCTGTCCCTGAAATGCTGGGTGTTTCCTAGGTATCCCGCCAGTCAAGTAAGGATGAATTGACAGAAGTGCTCCAGCCTGTAGACAGTGTAGGTTCACAGTGAATCCACTGCTGAGCAGGTGGCTCTGTGAAGTGAATGATGTAGCCTGAAGGGGAGGTGCTACTGATCAGTACAAGCCACTCTACCTGTGGTCTCCACAGTCTCCTGAAATCAAATATACAAAACTGCCTGTTGCCTAGCAGGGATGGGAAGAGGGAGACCTGCATCCCCTTTTTGTTAGCAGATAGCCTACAAGAGCTTGCAAGATGGACACCTGAAGGTCAGGATGCCATCCAGAGGGACCTGGATAAGCTCAAGAAGTGGGCCCATGGGAATCTCATGAGGTTAAACAAGACCAGGTGCAAGGTGCTGCACCTGGGTCAGGACACTCCCAGTATCAGCACAGGCTGGGCATGAACAGATGCAGAGCAGCCCTGTGAGAAGGCCTTGGGGGTGCTGGTGGGTGAGAAGGTGGACATGACCCAGCCATGAGCACCCACAGCCCAGAAAGCCAAACGTGTCCTGGGCTGCATCAAAAGCAGCGTGGGCAGCAGGGGAGGGAGGGGATTCTGCCCCTCTGCTCTGCTCTGCTCTGCTCTGGTGAGACCCCACCTGGAACACTGCATCCAGCTCTGGGGTCCCAGCACAGGAAGGACATGGGCCGCTTGGAGTGAGTCCAGAGGAGGCCACCAAGATGTTTAGAGGGATGGAGCACCTCTCCTGTAAGAAAAGGCTGAGGGAGTTGGGATTGTTCAGCCTGGAAAAGAGGAGGCTGCAGGGTGACCTAATTGCAGCCTATCAATACCTGAAGGGGCCCTACAAGAAATGCAGAGAGGGACTTTTGACAAGAACGTGTAGACAGCACAAGGGGGAATGGCTTCAAACTGATAGGGAGTAGCTTTAGATTAGATATTAGGAAGAAATTCTTTACTGTGAGAGGTTGTCTAGAAGTTCTGGATGTCCCATCCCTGGGAGTGTTCAAGATCAGGCTGGATGGGGCTCTAAACAACCTGGGCTAGTGAAAAGTGCCCCTGGCATGGTGGTTGGGATGAGATGGTCTTTAAGGTCCCTTCTAACCCAAGCCATTCTACAACTCTATGATTCTATGACTCCCATGACCATGAGTGGGGGTAGGGTGTGCCAGTAACAAGCAGTAATATTATAAGCTCTTCTATAATTCCAGTGTCTGAAGTGGCAAACTGATGGATTCCATGAGAGGATAAAGTGTTTCGTCTGCAGATGGCCACATTTTCTATGTCTGGGTTTGATGGGAAGAAGAACACCCAACTTCTTGCCACCCTCCAAGCAATCCAAACTCAAACTATCTTCCATTTAGCTTTTGCTAGTGAAAATAAAACCTAAATTATCTTATTCCCCTGACTAATGTGCTATGTAGGCAAAAATGTGATCTGTAATTTAGGCTAGTACTAAATACCACCTGAAGGAAGACTCTGAAGAGAAAACGAGCTTTGAGTCTGCTTTTGCCAGATGTCATAGACAGCATCATAGTACCAAAATCTGGCTTGTGATTCTGTGACTTAAATAAGCCTCTTCCTGCTCACCCTTATGGCAAGCAAAAGCACACAAAACCACCATGGAGGAAGCACATTTATGGAAAGAAGGGAAAAAACCCCAAATGCCAGAATAGAAGGTGCACATCATCGAAGGAAGACTTTCAACCATAGGCTAGAAAACCAGCATTTTTCCGCTAGATGCCACCAGGCCCCAGATCTACTCTGTTCTGTAGTGAGGCAAGCATGAAAAAAAGCAAGACCTTTCCTTGCATATTTCTTTCTGCCAAAGCAATTTTACACAGCCACACACGCTCCCTTACAGGACCTCGTCCTCCAGAACTTGTTAGACTTGGTTGTCACGGTCCTTACTTAATAAAAAAGGGTACTTATTCAGCATAACTCTGCAAAACACATAGTAAGTAGTCATTTGTCTCTAACAACTATGTGATAGAGTTACAGGCAGCTGGAACACAACAGCATCTTGTTTGCCACCCACAGGATATATGGTTTGCTCCCCATAATCTACTCCTTTTCTTTGGGAACTTCTACTTCAATGGCAGAAAGCCAAGGGACGATCCAGAGCAACCCTTTTTTATAAATCACACCTTTGCTCCAGTCTTCCGGGCATGAATTGCTGGACATTTTTCTCGCACAGCAGCAGGTAGCAACAGCTGGATCCCATGTCCTTTCCCTGGAGCAGGAGAATACCCCATAGCACAACCGGTCATTTAGCTCTAGATGATACCTTGCCAGGCTGTCATCACATTGAAGGCAAAGGAGTAAGGAATTGAGGATTCTCTGTTTTTTTGCACAAATTATTCCAACATTGAGAAGTTGCAAACAGTGAGAAGACCTGCTGAGAACCATGCTGAATTCTTTTCGTCACACAGCAGCATGGCTGAAGGGAAATATCCTGATGTATCAACACCACAGAGAATTTGAGCTCTGAAGGCAGCATTTGATCTCCTAAAATAGGTAATTCAAAATAAATTCTGATTCCTGGAGTCATGATTTCTTTTCTGGTCTGCCTTTGGAGCTGCACGATGCTATGCTGTTCCTTGCATTATAAGATTGTATGTTAAAAATATAATGCACCCATAAAAACAACAAGCCTAATTTCTTCTGAGTCCCTCCTCACATTACTATTCTTTAGGAATCAATGTAATTAAATAGGTTGGAGTAAATGATGATCCATAGAGTCTGCTTCCTGCTGTTGGTTTATCACTTCTACTATTTATAGTGCTCTTCTGAGAACTGGAAATATGTTTTGATAAAGATACCATCTTCTAGGCAGGGATACAAATAGTGAATCAGTCTATTCATTTTATTGTCACAAGAACGACCACATCCAAGCCAGTACGAGGCAAAAGGTCTCTGCAACGCATGTTTTCCGTTTGTTACCAACAATTTATTCTGTTGGTGTGAGACAATCAAGAGATCAGGCTAGACTCTCAGGCCATGCATATCACACTTTAATCCTGTTGCCAGGGTTTATGCCTCAAGTGTGTACTTTACTGGAAGATGCCTGTTTGTTTTCCTGTAACTAGCTGTGGTCAGAGCTGTTTATTCTATAGATCATGTGGCTCACATTCCTCGTGGAAGTCATTCTGTGAGCTGCAATTTTCAGCAGCAATCTCAAATAAAAATTTCCACAGGCAAAAAAATCCTGGTCCTGCTCTGCCCATCTTAATAGATGTCTATTTTATGTTAAGTTTTTTGTGTTTGAGGGCCTCCAAGTTTTGCAAATGGTAAGATGGGGAACATTAAAGCACTTTCAAGAACAAAAGATTCAGTATAGACAAAAAAGACTGTCAAATACTCTTGGATTAAAAACATCTGCTTTATGGCTCACATCTCAAAATAATATTTTTCCTCAGTCTATACCTCCTCCTAGTCTTCAGGCAAACCCCTACCCTAGTAAAGCTTACTAACTGAAGAAAAATTACCATGGACAAAGACACATTGCCCTTGAAGAGCAGCATGTGAGAAAAGCAAATGAAGAACTGATCAAGAAATGGCAGATTTCACGGCACGTGTCAATTTTCCCAATGGCCTACACTATAGTTCCTTTGCTTAAACTGAAATTCCTTTTCAGTATTTATCTCAGTAATGCAACTCAGGGCAATGGTTCCTGTGTAGCCTGAAGTTTACTACTTCCTTTTTCTTCCCTCCTTTCCTATCTGAGTAAGGTCTTGCCTGTTTTTTTTGTTGTTTGCTTGTTTTTCCCCAGAAGTATGAACAGGTCTAATAAACTTTGCCTCATTTCCTACTGTCATGTGGATGTATATGTGTTCATGAACCAATATGCAGATGTCACAGAAGTCCTTTTGCTAAACTGCAGAATTACTGTCCACCTATACTACACGATCAGATTTTTTTTCCTTTTTCATATGAGCAGAGTTAATCCCTGATAATCTGCTTTAAATTCTGAGAAGAATGACTAACAGTCTGCAATAAAAGATAGCTGTGCTGACTTCTGAGTACCCACCTTTGCTCAGAGACCACTGAACTGAACTAAACACAGACAAGGACCAAATCTCTTTTTTGCAAATGGGCTTGTGCCCACAGTACGTAAAATAATAATAAAATATGGACCACTAAAACCCAATGCTTTACTTTTTCTATCATGTATTTTCATCATGGCCCTACTTTGGCTGAAGATGTAATGCATTAGTGTTCCTTGGGGACACTGAAGAGGATTATGGCATTCTTTGTGGGCCACCGGATGGCACTAGTATCCAAAACACTACTGTTAGCCCACCATTTGTTCCGCCAAGGCAAAGACATTGATTTGTAAAAATCAAAACACTCAAGACAGCAGCCCTTTGGCAGCCTCCAATGCTATGTCTATGTCTGCCAAAATTGCGCAGGTCACAGGAAAAGTGACGTAAACCACTGCAAAATACGTCACTTCTTTGTTTGCCATAGCTGCACAGCAGAAAATTGGGCTTCATGAAAGATTTGTGGCCATACTGCTATACTTGAAAAGTCATTTAAGAAATTGATTAATTCTGCTTAGATGTTGGATACATCCAACTCCCTGGTCACTGGGTTAGGGGAGCAGGGAATAAATGAAAGTAGCAGGTCACTTTCTTCTTCTGATCTATGCATTAGAAATGGTCTACCTGCTACTGCTATATCAGCATTTGGATCAAATCCTGTGGAGGTGTTTTTTTTTTTTGGAAGCAAAGGTGACATTGGAATGTGGTGAAATTATGCTGGACTAAAGAAAGACAAGCAGCCCACTGCTGCCCATGGTCTCAATGGTGTTGATTGAGATGCTCACAGCAAACCATCTTACTTGGATTTGAAGAATGAGGTGCTATACTTTCATTTCAGTATTTTTGCCTTAGGAAAGGTGCTTGTTGCCTGACTCAGCTTTGTCCTCAATTTGGAGATAAAATGGGAAATCTGGATTTTAAAATCTGTTTTTTACCCTGCAACACTGGACACACACTGGAGATGCTACAACTGGAACATCTCTTCTCAAGGACCAACAAATAGAAACAATTTTAAATGTGGTGTCTGCAAAGCAGTCATGGTTGAGTGGCAAACTTGCTTCGGTACATCAACAGATCAGGGCCTCTGCCAAGTGCTTAAAGCTCTGTGAGAAATCCGTTATTTCCAATGAAACTGGAGCCAGGGCAGCAACGTGCCATCCTTTTGTACTCACTCAAAAGGAATCATTCTTCATTTTCCTTCATATCACAAACAGAGAAAGCTGTCTTAGATTTAACATTATGAGGATAGATGCTAAGCCCAGAAAATGTTATATTTCAAATAGATAACCTGTCTTTTAGCAATTGCTTTGCCTATAAAGTGCCAAATGTAGGGGCAAAAGGAGAAGGAAGGAATGGTGAAAGAGAAGATGGTAAATAGCAGTTAAAGCAGACAAAAGGGCTCTGTTGCAGAGTGCAAATGAAGCACAGCTGGTCTACAGCTGCACTGTATTCCCCTAGAAGGTAGGGCACTGGGGAAATGCCGTAATGCTTTCGTTACTATCAGGATGGTACAACAGACTGGATGGACTGAATGGCCCTTTTCTCTGATGCCCGTTAAAATGATCATAAAAAATCCATTAGTTCCCTGCAGCCTTGTGCATCCTGAGACAGGCTGTCATGCGTAAGACAGTAGGCAGACTGCTGCTCTGCTTTCAAGGGATCCACAGTCAAAATCTTGGAGTAACACCCCAAACTCTGATTTTGAGGACAGACCAGAAGCATTTCAGGCAGGGAATTGAAAGCAAAGATGAAAGTATTAAAGCCTGCTGCAAAGCAAGCTGGAACTATTGACAAGCTACCCCTTGACTTTGGTGGACTTGAGACCAGTCTGCCTGTCATTTTCTTAAGCTCACGGTTTCAAACCTGGGTCTATACAACTTTTCACCTCTTCCTTCCCTTCCCACCCGATGAACTATTGCATGAGCCTCCTGAAGACTGCACACCAATTTCATCATTACACCTCTCTCTCACTTTCCTTGGCCCACACATTCATGTCAATACTTCTATTTGTCATTTCCTCCTTCCTGTGATTATAATTGAAATTTACCAGGATAAGATGGGATGATTATGAGTTCAAAAGCTTTTAACAAGAACTACCCTGCTGTCTGTCTGCCCCACTTCAGGAAGCTCTTGTGCATTTGTGGCAGTCCCTCTTGTCTCCTGAGATAGGTGTCTGGCTGCTGTGTGAAATGGGACCATGGTCTATAAATTACAGTGGCACCAAACCCAGAAGCAAGCTCCCTGTGTGTGCATTTCTTGTCTGAGATGACAAATGAAAAATAGTAACAGTGAAGAGTAATTATGCCTCAGACACAAAAGTCATTGCTTCTGCAGTGGAGGCAGCAGAGGATTTTAAACTTCTGAATCAGATTGAAGGCTGGAGGCTCCTCCTTTGAGCTATTAAGCCCTTAGCACCATCCCTGATGTGATACAGTAGTCTCCCTCTAACTAGGATCAAATAAGACAAATTCTACCAGCTATAAAAAGCTTCTAAAAGTGACTATGAAACCCAAGAATGTAGTTTTTTCTCACCAGGAGTGGGAAAAATCATGAGCCACTCCGAGTATAGATGTCAACAGCTTCTTTGTTGAATTTCTCCCAGAAGACTTAAAGCTGGGAAAAATCAAAAGCACCAGTTTCCTCCTTCTGAAGTTGTGCAAGAGCCTTTGAGGTTTTGCTATTAGCAGCCTCCTTTTGCAAACTGTTTATTCCAAGGAACATTCATTCCCCACATTAAGGTCAACCAAGGGTTTCCTTAAGGCAGCTGAGCCACTGCCATCTCTGCTGGGAGGGCCCAGACAGAGACGCAACACTGGGATCACTGTCACAGGCATGTGCTGTAGATGTGGCACAAACCCAAAATCTAACTTAGAATGTCGTAGTGCCAAGGGAAGCTCATGTTTGACTCCAAAAGTAAACAATTGCTTTCTGGTCATTTCCAAAAGCAGGATATCCATCTCTATGCCCCACTAAGCTCATCAGAGAAATAACTGGTTTACCTTCCAACAGGAAGAAGTTACACATGTGCTAGTAGATTACATACTTAAAGATGAGCTTGAAGGCTTTTTCCTCTGTGCCTTTCACACACTGCTATAGCTGTTTGTGCAGCACAATACATGACAGCAAAATTTTTCAGGTAGACCTTGTGCTTTCCACCACAGCCAGGCTTGAACATTTCCCTGGAAACAGACCTTTTAAACTAGATTAATTGATTCTCGAATAATAAAAACCCCAGACCCTTGTTTTTCGTTGCTTCACAAATGAAAACATATAAAGAGATTTCTTTAACTTAGTTTATCTGTGGCTAGGAATTAACTGCCACAGAGCTGGGGGTTTCTGCATGAGGGGAATGTATGGATAACCTAGATAGTGTTTTTACATAGAGATGTGATGTTTCTGGAGTGAGTCCAGCATAAGGCTACAAAGATGATGAGAGGACTGGAGCATCTCTTTTATGTGGAAATGCAGAGGAAGCTAGTTCTCGTCAGCCCGGAGAAGAGACAACAGAGAAGGGACCTCACCAGTGTCTGTAAATATCTGAAGGCAGGGTGTCAAGAGTATGGAGCCAGGCTCTGCTCAGTGATGCTGCGCAATAGACGAGAAGCAACAGGCAGAAACTGATGCACGGGAACTTCCATCTGAACATGTGGAAGAACTCCTTTACTGTGTGGGTGACCGAGCACAGGAACAGGTTGCCCAGAGAGGTTGTTGAGTCTTCCTCACTGGAGACACTCAAGTATTATCTGGATGCAATCCAGGGCATTTTACTCTAGTGGACCCTTCTTGAGCAGGGAGGTTGGGCTTGATGACCTCCAGTGGTCACTTCCATTCTTATTTATTCTGTGATTCTGCGATCAGGGACAGCCATGTGAAATCAGAAATAGACTGTAGATTGACCAATAGTTTTTCCACTGATATCATGCAAAGAAGCTGTCCAACAGCTGTCTGTGCATGAAACACATTTCCCTATACATAATGATAACTGCAAAGCTATTTTTGCTATTCAGCCTAAGTCCCAGATCTTAAAAATGACAACAAATGAGTGCAGCCACTGAAAAGACAGGGTATTTTTTTCATCTTCGCGATCAACCTTCCTGCACTGGTTTACCTTTGCAAATAATTTCCAACAATCAATCAAAAGACAAGTCCATGGAACATTATCTTCTGTTTTCCAGATGTTTCCAGTCAAACTAACACTTTAATCTGTCCACCTCCTACTCTCTTGCTAAGCTTTGTTATTTGGGGGAGTCCAAATTACGTTGGGTAAAAGCAGTCATGAAGAGGAATGGTGGATCCACAAATCCTTTAGCAATCATTTGAACTCCATTTTATACACAGGCACACTGATAGCATCCCCACAGAAAAGAAAAAAACCAAACTTATTTCCTCTATATAGTTAACTTACAATTATCATCAAATATGTAATCTCTCTTTCCTCTTTTCAATTTGTTATATAGGAACAAATGTTATCTATCAACGAGTTTAATTTTTAAAAGTGAAATTTGTCAGAAGATTTTATAAAAATTCATACAGTAAATACAGAACATTGCAGATACATTTTGCCTGGAACCTCAGTTCTCACCTTCCAGAGCAATGATCACTTAGGACCTATGTGAATGCAAGCACAGGCACTTATCTGCTTCCCAAAGGACTTCACTGTTGCAGCAATTACTGCTTTCCAGCTGCTTGCAACTGCTTTCTTTGCAGAGACTACATTGCTCTGCAGTTGTATGTTTCTCTGAGGTGTCTTTTACCAGGCAAAGTCAGCCACGTGGGTTTAAATGGAGGAGATGGGTTTTTCACTCCACTAACTGTGGAGTGTTTCTAGCAAAACATTATCCAGAATGTGGCTGTTGTCACCTCCTCAGGGCTACAGCTGGGTCTGGAGCACCTGACTATACATCTCTACTTCTACACACTTCAGTTGCATTTGTGTAATATGATATAAAAGCAGTACCTGAGGTATTCTTGAAATTGCTGATCCAAATCTAATCCTAGTGTCTATTTGTGGGTCTGCTGGACCTACCACTTGTGTAAGAATTTTCTCCACTTTGGTTCAGCCACAAGGATCTTGTGTTAAATTTTTCCAATTACCATTAAAAAAAACCAAAAACAACCAAAACTCTTCTACAGTGCAATACAAGCACAGAGAATATGATCTTCAATCAGTAGCTAAGCAATATTGGAGTCTCCTTTACAGCACGGATACATACCACTGTTCAAGGCATGGCTTTCCAGTGTACAAAAAGGGCTCTTACCTCTCCTCACTGTCCCTTTTGAGTGTTTGCATAGTGTATTCAACCAACCAAAGTGATTAAGAGAAAATAACAGCTGCCCAGCCAACAGGTGCCTGCTCCTTGTGTCTTGCAGAAGCCTTTTGAAACAAGCTGGAGATCACTGTCTGACATGCGTGTCAGCAGCTCCAGCAGTAGAGGGGCTTGGGGTATACACAACACAGCTTCTGGCAAGCCAAAATGCAGATGAGCTCCTCTAAATACATTTTCTTACATCAATTCCTCAGATACCATAAAATGGCAAGTCTGCTATTTCTTAATGAATATGGCAGACTTAAAACAATTGAGCTTTCCTCCATTAGCATTCCAGTCTTCATTATGAGCCTGGGATCCATAGGTTGGATTCTCTAGCCTGCCTGCCATGCTCTTTTAGCAACTGCCAGCTCCTTTCTATCAGGAAAGCAAAATTGCATTGGAAAGGAACAGTTTTGGACCTACGATGTCACTGGCATATGAAACATTGTTCATTGTGGGGTTTCTATGCCATTCTGACCCATCATTGTTCATGGCTGGCCAGAGTCATGATGAGTGACATCTTCACCAGACCTGATGGATCTCATTGAGCTATGAGATAGTTATATGTAGCTACTTTTAAGGTCTGTTTTAGAGCCTGTGTACCCCTTAGGGGACACCTGCTACAGCAGACCTGCAAAACAAAATGGCTTGTGGGTGACATGCAGCCTGCAAATCCAGTTCTCCATTTCATCACATGGTTCTTGCATAGTAGGGCAATTACTGATGTGCCCATTTTGCAAGGTGGGCAGACAATGAAGAGCTATTAATGAACACACAGTATGACTCAAGTGGGGGCCGCTGCAGGAATTAAAAAGTAACATTTTAATTTTTAAGCTACTCCATAAGGTATGTTTGTGTTTCACATCTAATCAACACCATCTACTCAAATATTGATGAGAAATAAAGAAATTATTTTTAATCATCAGATTAAAAAGAATGATGAACTTTTACTTTTTGGATGAAGTTTTTCTTCTGTTTTTCTTCTTCATTTTTGAAAGGACACTTCAGAGTTTTTGAAATCCTGTGGAGTGAGAGGAATTCTTTCCCTCTTACCATGTCTAGTCACCAGACCATATATTTTAGTTCAAGAATGCATGTAAATTACACAGCCCTTTCCTGCAGCTGCACAGAATAATAAAAGGAGCTGCAAAAAATAAATTTGTTCATTTTTCCACAGATTCTCAGAAAGCACTGATTTTTTTCCCCCAGCCAATTAAAAAATTTTGTCTGCTATACATTCTTCTCTACAGAAACATCTCCTTTCTCTGCTTTCTGACAGATCACTTGGCTGTTTGTGCATTACTAATATTTTCTTATGGTGGCTTCTAAAACCTAGTCAGCCAGCTATGAATGACAGTGACTTAATTGGTTCAACAAAAGAAGAAAAACTCAGAACAGTCAAATTTGCTGAACTGCATGTTGCAGCCTTTTGTGCCATGACTGCTTGCCCTCGTGATGGTTCCTCAGACTTTCCAAGATCTCTGCGCCTGGCACAGATACCTTGGCAAAACTCTTTGGTACTTGCAGAAGTGCTAAGACGGGGGTTACAAAAACCGCTATTATTTGTTAACAGGTGGCTGGAAAAGGTTGCTGATGGCAGGAATCCTCAGCCAAGAGTCGGTTTGCAGTGGTCAACCTCTCGCACTTGGCACAATGAGTTGTTTTTACTGAAGGAGCAGCCCACCTTGGCTCTGTACTAGTAGTCAGTCAAAGGAAGTGCTCTTAGAGGATTTTTAGGCTGTCCTTTGAGTATTCTCAGGGTAGGTGAGCAGTCAGCCACCTCAATTCGTGACAGATAGTTCTTAAGAATGGTGTAGCTTTTAAGCAACAAGGCTTTACATTCCACACAGAAACTTAAGCGCTGGTGCCCACCATTTTCAGTAGGAACACAGAGACATGAGGCCTTTGTGGGGCTGGATATGAATGCATACACACAAGGGTGAGTTGGTCTTACTGCCCAGTGGTCCCCAAATGTTGTGAAGCTCACCTTCCAACATGGTGTGCCTACCATCTTGATGTCACTGACCTAGTGCTACCCAGGTCTGGCAGGCAGGGGAACACTGAGGACAGCAGTACTCACTTGAAGTGTTAGATAACACCTCCCTAACATCGCTCTCTTTGACTTGAGTGATATGTTGCCCAACAAAGGAGTCTTAACCTCTTTGACCATTGGTACTTCAGGTAAAATTCATACCTGAGAATTTCTGCTATACCATCTCCCTCCTGTTTATCCTGGATAAATCAAAATACCCTAATTTCTGCCTGTCTCTGTGCCCTGTTACTGTCAAATCCTGCAGATTGAGGATGGTACCATACCCGACAGGACAGCTTTAAAACATTGCATGGTTGGAAGTTGTCTCAGTCTTTCCATTTCACCATTCTGCCTTACAGCAACGCTCAGAGGACTCTCAAAACCAGAAAACAGAATTGCCCAGTTACCCAAAATTTCTTACAGACAGCATGTTGTACTTTCCTAGAGCCCCCTTAAATGCAATGAAACAAGGCTTGCAAGCCCAAAGAGCATTTACAGAACAATTTGTTCTGGTTTTAGAAAGATATGACTCTTCTATGGGACATATGAAAATGCTATGCTTATTCTGACTACCTTCATCTCCCTTCCTGAATAAGCAGATGTCATGCTGTATTGTCACAGATGCAAACTTGGAAAACCTTCCTGTGCCAGTTATCTCAATATTCAAATCACATTTTAATGACACAGGAACTGAGGTGGCTTCTCATGGGGAACAATCGTGTGTTACACTAGGAAAGAGTAAACTCTTCCTTCATCACATGTGAAAAGCAGCCACCAGTCTGGGTTAGCTCCGTGGATACATAAAGCTACCTGATTTTTTGTAGGCAGCCATTATTTCTCCAGTTCTTCCTATCATTTGTACGTTCCTGCAGAGCCCTGTAAAGAGTGTCACATGAGATGCGGCATCACAACAGCTATTTTCCAAGTCATAGTGAGAGCAAGATCATACTTTGTTATGCTAAATAAATACTTTGAAAGAGAAAAGTGCATTTAACCTGATATGAGATGATAAACTGGAGCAGGGAGCAAAGCACAGATGTATTAGCTTAACAGGGCACTGCTAATTTTTATAATCAAACTTATTGTCACCATTTAGTTGATGTGCAAGAGAAACAAATTTTTTATTTTTTATCTGGAAGTTCTGAATTACTCTAAAGCAACCATGAAGCTTATGAGTAATAGGTACTTCCATCTGCACTACAGTAATACCAAGAAGCCCCAGATGAGGAGACAAAACTTCAGATTCATTTATATCAACTAGCAGATTTCCACATGAAAACATACAGCAATCTTTACTCATATGTAACCTCTACTGTTGCTGCAATTCGGTTGTATTTTATCCTGCAAAAGTCATTTTTTAAGGTGTGGTCACTATGAAAGCAGTCTTTAGTTAAATGTAGTTGCAGGCTTTCCATCTTAACTTTGGATATGCTCTCAGTTTAGGTCTCAAAGTGTAAGTTTCTGATACTTAACTAAACTTCACCTTGCTAAAAGCAGATCACATCCTCTGCAGATCTGCTAGGAAAAGTCTTAAATGTCACTGTAGCCTATGCACAGGAGGAATATCAAAAACATTACGGCTAGCTCTGTTTTGCCAACTCTTGTGATTTTGTAACACGTTGCACAATATTTCCTATTTTTCTTAAAACCTTAGCTGTACAGTTATATGACTACATGGGAATCTTAGCTTTCATATTTAAAAAGGAATTTAGGAGTCCTTATGAATGCAGGGAAGAGGTGGAAGTATGACTGAACTGTGGAAAACAATTTAAAAAGTATATGAAATAGAGCAGTGGGTTTTTTTATTATCTGTATTTTACAAGACATGTCTCCACTTCATTATGGAATCAACATAAAACCATTTTCTTCCACGCAAACTGTTAAGAATGAACGTCCCTCTTTTACTGCACTGTGATACTTTTTGTTCCACCAAGTAGTGGTAATGTTATGACTCCACAGCTCCAGCTGGGCACTTCAGTGTGCATCACAGTGTCAAAGGAGATAATTTCCGTGAGATGACACTTTATTTTCTAAATCGGTAATATCTTTGCCATCAGCTTGAGCTGATGTCAGTAACACATTGTCATCAGGAAACAAGGATGATAAGTTTAAAGCAATAGAGTTGCCAAGGAAGTGACTGAATGCAAATTAAATCTTAACTCCTGCTCAGATACACATGATTTTCTTTTACAAATGTCCATAGCATTTTTATAAGTCCTCTGCATCAGTTTACAATCTAAAGGTGGAGAAAACAGTAGTTCCTACAAAGCTTTCCCTCCCCTCTCTTTTTCCTATAACTTTAAGCAATACTTATAACAGTAAGCTTGCTAAGAATTTCCCTCTGGAATCAATTCCTCTAAAGTGTGATACGAGAAAAATTTATCTGGTAATTGCTATGGATGGTTCTTGTATCTCGTGGTTGATTCTTCAGAAACAGAGTAGTCTGAAGAGACTGAATTACAGGGGGTAAAAAGTTCAATGGCAAGTAAGCACAAGACCAATGTGTCTTATTTACCCTCTTCCAAAGGAAAACTGAGAGACAGAGTTTGAAACTCTGGTAAGAGGAACACGAAAGTTAAGTTTTGAGTTAAAGAAAAAATGGGGAAAAGAGCTGAATTTCAGTCTTGGCATTTGCATAGACAGACATCAAAGAGGACAAGAAAATGAGAAGCTGGGATAGGGTGTAAGGATGGGTACATTTATAACTTTCTTTTCCTTTAGGTTTCTAAAACATTTTCTTATAGTGTGGAAACAGATGGGATCCACCCACCAGGAGTTTATGTAGACATGTTCACTACATTTAGAGATATATTATGAAAATATAACCCGTCCCATACAGACGTATAAGGGAGTGGGGGCACAAGAGAGTCTGTATTTTCAAGGGTGCATTTTAAATTGAAACCCTTTCCTATTGTACGCTGATTGCTGAATTCTTCTGCAAATCTGGTCAAGAGTCTGCATTCTGCAGAAAAACTCCAATCCAGGTTGACCATGGGGGAATAAAAGAAACATGACAAACAGTAAGGATATTGAAAATGTGCAAATATACCCTTACAGAGGATGATACAGGAACTATACAAGCTCTTCAGTTTTCTTATCAAGGGGAAGGAGAAAACCCTTAAAGAAGGTATGGTGCTAAACAATGGATTTTTCCAACTCAAGGTATCTTTTAGCCACTGTACATTGTTACTGGGTGGGGTTTTTTTGTGCTTCATCAAGCTAGGTCCTGACTGCCATCCAAATATTGCAACCTTTGGTAGGCTTGAACCATCAAGCAATACATGCAAAAGATGACTTTGCTTGCCTCCATTACGGCCAGTTGCCATGCTAGCGCACACCATGGGGACTGCTACAGTGCTTAGTTCAAAGACATGACAATGTCAGAAGTAAAAAAGAAAAGCATGAAAAAATCTGATGAAGTCAGCCTGATAATGAAACAAACACAAGTTCATCATCTATTTGATATATCATTATCAAGCACCAGAGATTTAACTGTTTGCAGTCACATCTGCAAACAGTTAAATCTCTGGTGCTTGATAATCATACATCAAATAGAGGAGAAAGACTAAATCTGTATGGATTCATTGAAAAGGGAGAAGGTTTAGAAATACTTTTCTAAACAAACTCTTAACAGCATGTCTTGGCCCACATGGAGTATTCAGTGGGAGTGGCAATAATACTTCTCTCTCCCGTTTATAAGAAATTCTCTGTAACAGAAAGAGATATAGAAAAAGAATCTTCTTTTCTGATGCAACTTTTGCCAAGTCAAAGCCTGCCATAATGATCTTTCCTGCTGTCTTATGCCGAACAATTGGCATTCAGAGAAGATACACATACTAATAAAATATGATTCTTTTGCCACTGCTCATCGTGAGAATGCATCCTTGTTGAGCAGCTAGCTGGCTGACAGTCCTAATAACTGCTGGTGCTCAAAAACACTCTCTTCCTGCCATGAGGATTGCTAGGAAACTAGCACCAACACTTTCACCTTTTTGGTTTTCCTCTCCTAATCTCAACAGCCTTAAAACCCTCAAAATTTCCCACCACCTGTCCAAGATCACAGCTTGAAAGTCAGAGGCAAAAATGATCCATTCCACTGCTAAGATTTCTGAAAACATATGCCACAGTTATGTCATTTGTAATGACTTGGACAGAACAGTTCTATACAGCTGAAAATATTTCTGCCGATGCTTCTCCTTCCTTAAGTCATTCTTTACTCACAGACTAAATGTTTTTTTTCTTTCTGCAGGTCATTACTTGCCATGGGGCAGTACCTTTGAATATGTCTGTGAACTAAAATAGAAAGGGAGAGAAATCAAGCTATATCCATAGGTACTGTTGCTGCAGAGATGGAAATGCAAGTTTCCTAGGTCGTGCTACACTGTGAGGGAATGTTCTTGCTTTGCTTCCCTAGAAATAAAGAAACATGGCATTCAGGGAATCATAGAAATGGTTTGGGTTGGAAGGGACCTTACTGATGATCTAGCTCCAGCACCTTTGCCAAGTGCAAGGGTACCTTTCACTACACCAGATTGCTCAAAGCACCATTCAACTTGATCTTGAACACTTCAGGAATGGCGCATCCACCCCTTCTCGGGGCAACCTGTGTGGGTGGGTCGCCACCATCACAGTAAAGAATTTATTCCTTATATCTAATCTAAACCCACCCTCTTCCATTTTAAAGCCATACTTTAAAGCCATTCTTGTCCTATTACTACGTGCCTTGGTAAAAACTCCCTCCCCAGCTCTCTTCTCCCTTTAGTTGTTGGAAGGTGCTATAAGGTTTCCCCGGATCGTTCCCTTTTCCAGGCTGAATGCCCCCAATTCTCTCAACCTGTCTTCATGGGAGAGGTGCTTCAATCTCCCAATTCTCTTCATGGCCTCCCCTGGACTTGATCCAACTATTTCATGTCTTTCTTGTGTTGGGGGCCCCAGGGCTGGACACAGCACTCCAGATGGGTCTCACCAGAGAGGAGCCGAGGGGCAGAATCCCCTCCCTCCCCTGCTGGCCACGCTGCTTTGGTTGCAGCCCAGGACATGTTTGGCTTTCTTGGCTGTGAGTGCACATTGACAGATCATGTCCAGCCTCTGATCCACCAGCAACTCCAAGTCCTTCTCCCAGAGACTGCTTTCAGTCCACCCTCTGCCAGCCTGTACTTGTGCTTGGGATGGCTCCAACACATGTGCAGGTCACAGCCAATGCTGTAATACATATTTTATGTGAGGACTTTTCAGTTTCTTAACTCCATCCCTTATTGCAAAGATACTAACAAAACCTGCACCTATGCCCACTAAATTAGACTAGGTAAATAATTATATTTTAGCTCATGAACATGAACAAGAGGGAGACAAGGCACACCAGCAGGCTCGAATGAGGTTTCTTCTGGCACCACGTGTCTCTGTACTGGAGTCACCAGGCAGATGTTTAATGCATGTTCTGGTCCTCAGACACCTCTGAAGGATCTCTGAAAGTGAGTTATTGGTATGGCTGCTCGCATGCATGATGGCAGTATGGAAGAAAACTGAAGGGTTAAATGGTAACACATGCTGTAGTCACAGAATATACACGACACAGCTGAGCAGCAGCACATGTAGGAAGACTCAGTCTAATAATGCCAGCTAACCAAAATGCATGAAAGCTCTACAGAAGATGCTCTGCTGAAGGCCTTGCTGGCATGGCCTATGGAGGTGGTGGAGATCTTGGGCACTAAGGGGTCAGAGCATCTTGCAGAGAAGAGAGGTAGGACAAGACCCCTGTGCCCACATAGGATCTTTCAGCACCCAAACCAGAAGCAGATCGGTGGATTGTGTGTTTCAGTCTAGGATGGGAACCTTTGACTACAGTAGTTAACGAGGACATGGGCAGTGGGGTTCAGTGTGGAGCCTGCCACTGGATGAGTGAAAAGAGGGTTCAGCTTCCTGAATGTCTTGGGTAAATAATTTCACCTTTTTGTGCTCATTTCTCATCTTCCCTGCTCTGTGCTCTGTTGGAGGCTGACGCTGGGCACATGTTCACTGTTTTGCTGGCACAACAGGGTGTAGACCTCAGCTGGCACTGCTCTAATGCCAGTAATGAACAATAGAGACTCATCTTCTCCATTGCCAAAACAGAAAATAAAACTACTCTGAAACTATTCAGGAGGTGTTTAATGGGGTTTTCTTTGCCTCCTTTGTAGCATCAAGCTTTATCAACTGCTGGAGACAGAATAATAAAGTTCTGGGAAGCACTTGTGCCTCAAGCTCCATCTTCATAGCATCATTTAGATTTGATGTAGATGGCTTTCACACTGCTTCTGTGCCACAGTAAGTACCACAATCCACGTTTTGTAGGGAAGAACGGGGCCACAAGTTCAGGTGACATGAAAAAACCTGTAACTCAGTGACATTAGAGATGGGGTTTTGATGGGGTTTTTTGCATGATCAATGCTGTTGCCTCCAATGGCATCCCTTGTATTCCTTACTACTGAGCAGATTTTGTTTCTGTCCTTCCTTTAATTTGTGTTTTAAAGGAGAAACTGAAACAAATAAATATTGATTTAAAAGCATGAAGACCAAGGATGCAATCAATATTAAAAGGGTAAGTAGGTGCAAGTTTTTCCTATCACAAACTGTGTGCTGTTGTTCAATTTGCCACTTGTGAAACTGTCACAATGAAGATTTGCTTTGGATTTCTAGTAGATGCAGAAGTCAGATGCACTAAAATTTCACAATGTCTTTCAGATCAATACAGGAGGTATTCTGGATATTTGAAGCATTGCACAACAACCTACCTTCTGAAAAAGGCAGGCTTTGAAAAGTCTCAGGCTGAGTGTCGAGTTACTGGATACTTTTGACTGTATTGCTCTTACTCATATATCAGGGGAAAAGTGGATAAATAGCTAGTCCTTGTCAGAACAACAGAAAAAAACCCCAAAATAACAACTCAAGTTTTTGATGGTGGTCGTTCGGAAAAAGATGTCTGAATAAGGACACTAAGGAGAATAATAAACAACTGTATTGCCTCCTTTCTGAAACAAAAGTTTAGACTTCACGCTGAGTTTACTGAGTAAGGCTTTTTGGCATGTATTTTTGAGTCAGATGGGGAGGTAATGGATGCCATACACCACAGTACAGCGCAGAGGCAGCTGTGCTCACCCTAACTGCTCTCTGCTTCCCTCAACTGCTGATCTTGGAGCAAGTTACCAGCTTGTTTCCATTACCTTTGATAGCTGTTATATATCCTTCCAGTAATCTGATTTGTTACAATGAGGACATGTTTTGGATACCTAGCAGACCTAAAAGCCAGATGTGCATCTTAGTACAGACACAGGTACTTCAGTGTATGACTTAGATATGTTCTAAATTATCATAATTATTCTTTTAATGTCTTTTGGCCAAGGAAAATATTTCCAACATTTTGTAGATGAGATAATCTACATTAACATCTGAAAGACAATACAAGTTGAAAGCTGAATGCCACTTACACAGTAACTTTTTGGAAAGTGATGCACTTTACAGCAGAAAAAAGCTCAACTCTTGGACCAGCCAAACCCACTGTTGCTATTTCTCAGATAGCCAAAAGACTGTTTTGTTTAGTTTCTTTGTTAAAGGGAGAAGAACTAGTCTGGAAAGAAGGAGTGGGGTTTTTAAGTCACACACCAATGTAATAGTTGTAACACTGTAAAACTCAGAAGGCAATTTCTGTTACAGCACAGTAAGAGGCTGTCACCAGCTTTGCCACCTTTATTAAGTACCCAATACCTCCAATTCTGGATTGCATCTGGAAACATGTAATGCTTCACCAATACATGCTCAAGCAAACCAGTTGCTTATTGTTCATGATTTAAGTGGGGCTTTATTAAGATAAAAAATTCTGCTGAAAAAGGACAAACAGTTTGAAATGGAGTGCAATATTAACAGCACATCAGCAGTGAAGGCTCTCTCTGATCAGTTTCTTAGATATGATGTGAGCTGTCTTAAAACATAGGAATAGAGAAAGATAAAACGGTATGGATGTTATAATCTGAGAACCTGTTGCTTTACCTTAATGCATGCTGAAAGGCTTTCTGCACATACAGGTCAAGATGTAGCCACAAAGAAATTTGCCTGAAGTTGAGCTTTCTAGAAGCCTTTGACAATTTATTTGCCCTACAAATAATGCACTATTTGTTTTCCAGCCCCCAAACAGGTCCTAAGGACCGGCTCCAAAGTTTCAGTGCAAAGTTTTGCATTGTTTTGCAAAGGCTACTCAAACCCGGTTTGGGTTGGATAAAAAGGAAAACAACAAATTTCAATCACAGTATTGATGCTTTAATTCTGCTTGCACAAGCTGAAGGGTAGGGTTCTCATCCCCTTTGATTTTAGGCTAGAGCCTCAGGGAAATTTCAGCTAGCTGAACCTCGACAGTTTCACATCTTCCAGGATTAACAAAGAAACCACAAACATGGTTTCACTGAAACTGAAAATATATCCTCTTTTTAAATTTTTTCTCTCCCCCCTGCCCGAACAGAAAAAATAGATAGTACTATCATTACTACAATTTTTTTCTTTATTCCAAACCCCCCTGCCCCCTGCTCCCATTTGTAACATTTCTACCAAGAGAAAAAACTTCTGCTGAAAAAGATTATACTGAAAAAGCAGCTCCTTGCAAAGCACAGTTAAAGCATGGGAAGCTTATTCCAGCAAAGGTATATCTGCACTCTTGGTAACATAAAAGGCAAGAAGTCAAGAGCAGTAGGTATTATGAGAACCAAGCTGTCAAAACTGGCTTTCTCCTGTGGGTGAACAAGAACATATGGAGTTTAAAATACAGGAAATTTTTTTTAAATAAAAAGCTGAACTTTCGATAGGTGAGTTTAGGCACTTTCTAACCGTGCCTCTGTACTGCTGATATGAGCATTTGACAAATGGCAAAGGATGCAACTCTTAAGTTTAGACAAATGGTGAATCTCACTTTCTCTATTCATCCTCATCCTTATACCTCCTCCTGGAAAGTCTGATTTACATGTCTGAATTGGCACAGATCTGGCATTTTTTGTGATGATAGAGTTAGAAATTGTCTGAATACTTATGGGGATACTATGGGTCTGTTCCTGCTCGCCACTGAAACAAGCAGCAGAATTCCTATAAATTTGATTGGAAGAAGAATAGGGTCCTGCTGCAGAAGAGAATAGGGACTGGTGGTTCTCCTATGTGAAGAAAGGTAATCCTATGTTCTCAAACATGATCAGGTTACCCAACATATCTGAATTCCAGTGCCTGACTACTCACACATTTAGCCTATTCAAAATGCAAAGTAAACCAGCCCAGTTTCAGATTTCTGCCACTGCAGT
Source organism: Struthidea cinerea (assembly GCA_013397865.1). Lineage (NCBI taxonomy): Eukaryota > Metazoa > Chordata > Aves > Passeriformes > Corcoracidae > Struthidea > Struthidea cinerea. The sequence continues at coordinate 331,223 of VZTI01000074.1, forward strand.
TGGGTTAAATTGCTCTTCTGGGTCTGCAAGCATCCATATGTCAGCTGCCAAATCTCAGGGAAGGATTATGCTTGGCATTGCAAGGAAACTGACTGGCTGCAGAGGAGCCCTTTATATGCAGAATAGTTATCACCAGTTGACTGAGAAACATCTGAGAATAAGCAAAAATACTGGTGATCCATCCTCAAAGGAATACTGAAGGTTTTTCTACCCTTAAAAAAGATCAGCTAAACCTTGGTATTTTCTTCACCAGGCCAGACAATTCTGTCTTGCCTCAGCAATCATTTTCTTCCATTTCTGATCATTCCTGACCCTCTTGGACTCTTCTCCATTCTGCCTATGGATTTCTTGGAGACTAATATCCAGCATGGGTCTGACCAAAACACAAACAGCATTCCAGAATATATATACCAACATTTTATTGTGTGTTTGTATGTATACACACACATATATACACCCAATGCCTTTTCCGTGATCGATGATACTGCTGAGCACTGTTCGCAGCATTATCCACTATCACTCTTTCTTCAGAGCTGCTATCCAACAGCTGTTAAATACTAGGTGCTAAGAATCCTTGTTTTGAAGACACCACATGAAAAAGGTTATATACCAGTATCATTTTAAACTCTATCACTTCAGTGGCACACAGATGAGCTTGGTCAAACCACTCTCCAATCCATACAGATAGTAACAGTATATAACCACTTCACCACCTTTCCACCAGTCACCTATGACTTGCCCACAGGCACGTGGTTAATGTTATCCACTTCAGTGCAAATTGGATTTATTTTACCAATGAGCATGTGTTTTCAAACTAACAGAGACCAACGACTGTTTTTGTTTTTTTCCTATACAAAATTTACACATTACAAAATATACACATTTTCCTGTTTAAGCCAGGATGGAGGCTCACCCTAAAATGTCAGACAAAAATGTAGCAGAAACTGTAGCTGTAGATACTTGGACCACCAAAACACGAGTGGTTTTTTCCTTAGATTTGTGTTTCAGGGCTGCTTTCATGGGCAGTGAGTTTGTAGACAGTGTAGTCCTGAGATACAGGGGCCAAATCCAGAGGGAAATTCACCCCTGAAGTTCTCTGAGATTTGCGGCAGAGTTGTAAATGTCAACTCCTACCAGCTTTCTCCAGCCCAGCAGGATTTTCCATCTGCTCCTTTCATAAGTGGAATAATCTTTAGAACACCCCTTGTCTTCAGAATTATGAATTATTACATTATATTAAAAGCCCAGAAAAAAAAATGTAAAGAGTTGCCTACATTGTTAAGGTCTATTGATTCTGGAACAAAGTCCCCTGGAACACTGTGAATTACTGACAAATTCACAGAGGAGGAGGTCTGTGTCATCAAAATCTTGGGTCAGCATCATAAGCAATGTCACACATGACAAGGAAACGAACACTCAAAAACCACTTCAATTCTATTATTTTTCCTCAGGCACCCAGGAAGTTGGCAATCTGATAATCTAAAACTAAAGCATGAAAAGTGTGAACAGGTCTCTATTTCACAGATGAGTTTCAGACATCCTATATAGTCTATATGCTATAGTTTATACCTTATTTTAGTCTAAATCATGTACATTTTGAAACTTCAGCAATGACAACTGTAAATTTAGCACAAAGAACCAGTACTTCTTAGTGTTTTACTGATTCACGGACACCATTCTTAAAAGTGTTACATTCAGGCTGTTCTTTATTTTATGTTTTAAAAACTGTAGGTTTTTTTCCCTATCAGGTTAGAAGTTACTTCCTTAACCAGAACAATTTGCTAATATCTTGGTGATGCTGGGATGAGTTTATGCACATTCCTAATACAGCAGGTATTCCTACCACAAGGAGCAATCTTAAAGATGCAGCTTTCAATGCTGAATCAGACTTCTGCTAACATGCAGCAAGTGCTTGCATATGCTTGTATTTATTAAGAACAAATACATGACTAACAACTGAGCCTTACTTTTTATGTCAGTGTAGTTAAGGATTCAAAAGAGATAAGGGATTAACTCCCAAACACTATCTGCACAGAGCTGCCAGAACTGGCCAACACATTCAAGACAGCGATTCTGTACCAAGGCCAGCACGTGAGACAATCCAGTCCCCTGTGCTGCAGTTATCGTAAATTTAGTGACACCTTGGATGCCAAATGCTCGCTTTATGCTCCAAATGGGAAACAGTTGGAAGACTAGCGATCCTTAAAACACCTGTGGTTGTCAGCAGGATCTTTTCCGAGGACCTGGCACGTGGCGAAGAGCAGAGGCGTTCCACGAGAGGTTAACAAGGAGGGGTGTGCACCGTGCTTGTGTACCCCTTCCCTCTGGGACAGGCCAGTCATTCCGCAGTGGCACTCAGCCGGTTAATTAATGGCCAGGCGCTCACACCCGCTCCGAGCCGTCTCAGCCCTGCGCTCGCTCCTGCTGCTGCTGTGCCGTGACGAGACTGCAGCTGTGTGACTGCAGCCAGCGCCACGGGCTGCTCGGCTCTCCCTCCTCCAGCAATAAATTACAGCAACCTGGCTTCCAATTTCTGTCTGCAACAGTCAGCCTCTTAAAAAGGGTCTCCTCAGCCATTACTTGACCAGGTTACTGCCCTCTACTGCAGGGCTGCTTGCAACTCTGCATGGCAAAGGAACATGGCTGAAGCAGAGGAGCTGAAAATGACACAGCCCCAAAAAGCTGGAAAGCACCTTTTATTTAGTCCTCTGCTAGTAAAATGAGGGCTTTCTTTCAAGGTATGTAATTTTTTGGAAATATCTGAACACATCTCTGTTGTCCCAAATCTCCAGCTGATTGCCAGTGACTGCTATTATTAGGAACTGCAGAGGGGCTGAGCCCCACCCAGCTGACTGTTGTCTGTGGATCCTGACAAATTATGCTGGCAGCTAAAATTAAAACAGTCTGAGCACTGCCTAAATCAACAACCTGAGCTCTGTGTGTCTGGAAGGGGCAGCAACTCATAGATGAGGGCAGGTCTGTCTCCTTCCAAGAAGAGCTCTCCAAACTGCATTGGTTGGTGGCCTTTTTTTGTGCACAGAGAACATTTGTTTTCAAATGGCGAAGAGGAAGAAAGCTTTACACACCTCCAGCATCTAACCTCTCTGGAAGGCAGCTAAGTAACAAAAAGCATCTGTGTGTCAAGAACTACACAGGTCTGGTGTGCAATTGCCAAAAGGCCATACCTATTTCACTGCCACCTCGCTTGTTGGGTGATGTTAACCCTTGCAACCACGTGGCTTTCCCTGATTAGAATTTGCAAGAGAAAACGCTTTTCTGCTCTAGGAAATTAGGGACAGAGGCAGGTGTAGCATCCCTTTCGTTCCAAGTCCTGCTTCTGAAAGGCATCCTCAGTCCAACCCGTGCCTCAGCACACGCTCATGTGCCATTTGAGAGAGGGCAAGGTAATAATTAAAAATTTACTAGAGGTGCATAATCCAATACTTTCCCAAGTACACTTGGCAGATGAACCATCTTGCTGGTGACTGTCCTTTGCAAGAATGATACACTTAATTCTGTGCAAGACTAAAACAGCATTTGTAAAGCAGGTAAAGAGTTAGATACAAGGAGTGATTCCTGAAAGAGCAGGACTGCTCAAGGAGAGGCTGAGTACCACTGTGCCACCCCTTCCAGGCCTATCCCACCTTCAACCTAGCTACCCAGCTATCCATTACTTTAAGTATGGCATGTAAATCCCAGTCTGACTTCAGACGAACAGCTACCCCACTAATACCACTGTATCGGAAATCTGTCCTTGAAATTACAGTCCAGGTTAGAGCTGTTCAATAGTTTCCAAAAATGTAGATCTTTCACAACTATTTTATTTAACCAGAGACTTAAAAACAACAACAGCAGCAACAACAACAAAATAATCACAAAACCTTTTCACCCATTTTCAACTTCTTTTTCAAAATATAATTTGAAAGGCACAAAACAAAATCCAGTATCTCAGCTTTCTTGTCTGTGCTGAAGAGATGTTGGTGATGTGTTAAGGGCTAGGAATGTGCTGTGGAAACAATTCTAAATTTAAACAGTTGAGTTTGGGTAAGTCTGGAAACTGTCTAGAAATTTCTCAAGAGCAAGTTGGTTTCTGGTTTCTCTAGTATTCTACCTAGTTTTCACTGATACTTTGTCAGAAATATTTTTTCTTCATAATTCTGCTTCTCTTGCTGTACCCTAAACATCCCTAAAGCAAAAAGACAGATAAAATTTGAGAAGGTAATTTTAGTTTCTAGATACTTTAGACATTTTTGTTTGACTTTTGGCTTAGAATAGGCAAAGGCTGTAACATTTCGTACACTGTGCATGAACTCCCAGTGCTTTATATGCTCCAAAAGTAAAGGCAAGATAAAACTGCTTGCATGTATTTCTCTGTGTAAGGTCTGCCATGAAGCTGACTCACGGTATTGCTGCAGTACAGGGTAGGGTTGCAGATCTGTGTGCAGGGAAACCTCTCTACATCCTTTACAGCAATGCAAACATAATTTCTCTCCTCTGGCTGATTTGCACTGAGGTTCACAGGAATCTCACAGATTCGTGTCATGCTCATGATACAGATCTAATTTAGATTTAGTTTGTGCTAACCCTCTATTTTGCTCCTGATGAATCCATCCCCAGAAATACTTGCAGCAGGATGCAGACTCAGCTCTGCCAGGTCTTCCTCACCAGAGTACTCTGGAATTATGGTAAGGTCTCATTAGCCCTCAAGTCTTTTAGCTCAGCATGTAAAAGGAAGAGAGCTACAGCTACAGGAGGATGTCTTCTGTTTCAGGTAATTGGATGTTGGGACCACTGAGGAATGAGATGGCAGAGGAATGGTTGTGATTAATCAGGGCCATAAATATGATAAGTAAGCTATGATAAATACAATATGATAAATATGATAAGAGAAAATAAGATAATGAGAGGAGAAATAGGAATGGGAACATGGGATTAAACTATGTAGCAATATTGAATGAGTTTGAATTCAAATGGGTATTGGAAAGGAGGCTTTCTCTCGTGTCAAAACTTCGAGATTTGGTTACTCCAGGAATGTTTTTGAGTATGTAGGATGGCTGCACTTCATCAGGACATTTAGCCCATGCTTCACAGGGCCTAAAGCAGAACCAGGAGCACGGCAAACAGATAAAAAACTTCTCTGCCAGCCTCTAGTAATTTGCAACTCAAAAATTGCTTCTAATGAGAAAGTCCTTTATGGATTCTACTTCCATGAGCATGCCTGGTTTGTTCTCAAGCTCAAGTGCACTCTTCAGCATCCACCATGTCCTGGAGAATGGGGCTCTACAGCTTAACAACTCATTATAGGGAGAACATTTTTTGGGTTTGTTTTGTCCACAACTGTTACCTTCCTTAGTTACCTACTAATCCTTGTGCCAAAACATGTAAGTAGTATTTACTTATCCTCTCTCTCCACAACACTCATGCCTTCTGCAGATTCTTCTCACTCACCTATTTTCCAAGCAGAAAAGCCACAGCTGGCTTACTTTTACCATATCTTGCTGCATTTTTATTTTTCCCTGCAGTCTTTAGCTCTGAAGACAACTGGATTCAAAGGGATTTGATCCCATGCTTAACTTTGAGGACAAAAGCATTACTTCCTAAATGAATGCATTGGAAACTAGTGTATTAAGCTATCACAGCCAAAGTAAACTGTTGATTAAATGAATTTGTCACATCTTTCTAGGTGATTCTCAACACAAGTTTCTAATTTCATGATGATGATCTCTGGAAGGACTCATAAAAATTGTGGAGCGGTGTTACAGTAAAATGATCCTGGGTTTGATGTACTAGTCATGGGTTTTCATTTTGTGGAGTAATAGCTATGGGGGGGTGGGGGGGGGTTAGGAAGGGTGAGAAAAGGCAGAAGGGATACTGACTTTTCTGTCAATAAATTTTCTGATTTCTATAGACACCACGTGATCCTCACTGCAGTTGTTGAGTGTCCAACCCAGAAATACAGAATGCTTAGCTTACCAGCAACTGTGATACTGAAACTATACTACTACTGTCTTTCCAAATGATTTTATTACTATTCTAATTGTATTAGTGTTCTCAAACACCTATTGAGAAATTAGTGCAGTGCTATATGTAAACATGAAGGCACCTAGCTCCTGTTTGGGAGGACTTTCAAATCTCACCTGGTATAGGTTTAACTGGTATGAAACTGATCTCCTGTGCAGAACAAGGGTCCCCCTCCTTGCCCATGCTGAATTACCTCCCGCACTAGTTCTTGTTTCTCGTGAAAGGCAGCGGTGCTCAGACTGCAGAGCTCTGGTGCTAGCCCCATACTACCTTAAATCTGGATGCACAAACCCATACTAGCCTCTTTTCATGCCAGCTGTACACAGGTGTGAAGTACTTCTTTAAATGGAAGATCCAGTTTATCAAATAATCCGTCTTGCTCTCTTGATGTAGTATATCCAATTCCTCCACCACTCCTTATGCTACCTGCACACCAGCAATTTTCATTTATATCAAATTACAACTTGGGAATGCCTTCAAATCTTGAAAAGCTGCTTCCTGTAAGTTCTTCCCTGCCTTTGCTCTCAAGGAACAGCAGTCCCCCTCACAAATAGTGACTTTTTAGGACCTGTCAGAAAGCCAGGTCTTAATCCATGTAAAGCAGACCACACTGATACAGGAGGGGGCTATTTTTAAACCCCACTCTCTTGCCATAGTAGGTCAACCCCCTGATGACATCTAAGTAATGTTATATTCAGCTCAACAAATGTATCATCTCATAGAAAAAGCAAGAATGGCCTTGCTTGACAGGAGGTATCTTTGGTGTGGCTAATTGAATATCACTGATACTTTAATTGAGCTACTGGTTCTCTGAGCTGGGCACTTGTAAGTAAGGGACCATCATGGCTGTTGATTTTCTCTGCTAAGGAATCAGTATAGTAGTTCCCCACTTGAATCTGTAGGCTGGACATCTCTTGAACCTGGAAACCTCCTCCAACTCCTGCGCTGGTTGTTGCTTTAGTTGACAATTTCTCCTCAGTGCTGCCCCTCAATGACTGCATTTAATCCACTTGATGTGTGGATAACACAAGTTCACTGCAACATATGCGTTCGTATCCCAGATGCATCAATTGATACTCAACACCCTACTTCCCAGCTAGATAAGGGACAGAAAATACTTACGTTTTGTAAATGCTTGTCTATGTTTAGATCACTATCTTGTGGGGTTCTCTACAGTCATAGAGAAGGGGCCATATAACAAATTTTGGGGCCACACATGTTATTTATCCAAAATAAGATAAATTAAGTCAGCTCACCTGTCCCCAGGCCACTGGGTCTGGGACTATTTACATTCCCAACTTCTGAGCAACTTGCAGCCAGCATATTTTTGAAAGCCACAAAAATGCTTCCTTTTTCCCACAAACTTTTACCCACCAATCACCTTCAGGAAACAAGCAGATGCAAACACTAAAGTGCTCTATACAGGAACAAGCTCAGAGAGAAGATGGCTTCAGACCTCTTCTTTTAACCTCTTTTGTTCTTCCTGAAGGCATCTCCCTACAGCATTAAGGGTGGGCACCACTCAGCTCCATTGCTGGTAGAGCAGCAGATGGATGCTGTGGTGATTCAGGCTCAGGCTCAGGCAGACGTTAAGAGCAGAGTGTCATGGCAGAAAAATTTACCAGTATCTGTAGCACACATGACATCCAAGTTGGAAGATGTGATGTGACCTTGGCTTAAGTAAGGATCAGAAAACCAACTGCTTGTAGTCATCATAGAACCTCTCCAGGACACAAAGTTTATGTCTTCCTCCCAAGCAAAGAGAACTGGGTTCCACTTTTTAGCAGTTGTCTCACATCTTCCTACTTCTCAAGCCAGATTTGCACAGTGCTCTGAGTCTTGCCATACTCAGTGAGTGAATTTTAGGCAGATCTTTGGAAAGATCTGAAAATCACAGCTGAAGCATTTCAATGACTATAAAACATACACATTTGAAGCTTCTCTGGTCTTAGAATCACAAATTCCATTTTTTAAAGACTTATTTAGATATTTCTTGCCCTGGTAAACCATGGCATCCACGTACAGCTCAATCTTGCATGCACCCCTAACAGCTCCCTAAGACAAGGGCAAAGTCAATTATTCACAGTTTACAGATAGAACACGAATGCTCAGAGAGGCTAAGTACTTGCTGCAGACAAAACAAGCGGCTAACTCACATTTACTGAGGTTTAGATTAATGTCCTAACAGTAGACTCCTTCTTTTCTTCTTCCCATGACACTTGCCTCTGTTCCAGAGAAGCATATATTAAAACTGTGATAAGTCAAGGTAACAAAGTATAAAATCAAATGCTTCAAAAACAGTCAGCTTTCTGGTGTTAAAGTTCATATTTCTATTTTTTGGATTTGTTTTCTTTAAATATTCAGTGATGCACACTTAAAATTTACTCTGCACATTTCCCAGCAAACTCATTTACCATGGTGATGATAGAAGCAAATGTACAGAGAACAGTGTGTAGAGAACCCAGTGGTAAGTGGATTTCTTTCTGTAAGTCTAGCATTCAGCCAGCATGATTGCAGAATGCTGGAGTAAGCTTCTGCTCATCTCAGAGGGATACTGCAGCGTGTTCAAACAGATGAAACACCAAGCTGAACTGGAATGCCATTTCTTTCTTCTTCTGAGAAAGGCCATACAACGTTTGAGAATTGACCTTATTTTAGCCAACCAGTGGCAGGAGGGAAATGCCTGACTTGAGTCATGTCACTCATTCTGATGGAGCAAAGCTTATGCTGGAAATTAACTTCTCTGTATTCTGACAAACATTTGCAGCAGCCCAAGCATAGGAGAAAAGTCACCTAACAAGATTATATGGAAAACCTGTTGCTCTGCAGAGTGGTAAGCAAACAAGTTGGTTCACGGACCCACATTAATGCTTAAAATAAGGCTGAATATTTTTGATGGTGAAGTAAAATTCTTTCAATCTAATTAACTGCATACATTGCTTACTGTGTTTTATTTATTACCAGAAATACAAACCAAAAAGGAAATACGTATAGAGACTGAAGGTCCAGACTCTCAAGGCCTTCTATTATGCCAGCATAAACCTGCTGTAAAAGCTGCAATATACCAGGTGATAGTATTGAATCCATAATGGCCTCATTGGTGTGAAATGCAGGGCACTAAGAACCAGAGCACCTAATCTAGTTTGGTGACAGGTTCCAGGACATGTGGAAATTAGTGCTGTCTGGTGTTTTGTTATATAGCAGTAAAAAGAAACAACAGTAACGTAAAGCTGTTTTTTTTTAATGTGGAGACAGAAGTGTTTCAGAGCTATGCACTGCAGCAAAGCACAGAGCAGCTCTGCAGTACAGTTTTGCCATAAAGGAGTCCCAAATCACAGGCAGTGGTGAGGTGTGCCTCTGGCAGAACATTCCTGGTGTTTCCACTTGAGATATGGCAATGCCTATGTTGATAGGAAACTGAGAACCAGCTTAAAAATATGCATCTGCTTTCCACTGCCTGAAAATTAAATGGTTATAGCTTCCTCCCTCCCCATATCAAATGATATCATTTGCTCTTTTGCAGTTAATATTTTAGAGAGAAAAATCCCGTATCTACTTCTTTTAAATCTAGTTATTTTAAATCTCCATGGACCTATCATCAGAATAGTGGACTTCAGAAAAATATCTTGGAGCAGCAGCAGCAGCAGCAGCAGCCATTCCTGTTACACTACAAAAGAAATCTGTAACCTGTGCCAGCTACAGAAAAATGTAGCATTTGTTGATCACTGGGGGAACTGGGGAAGAGAACTTAAAATCCATGTGGGCTCTGCTGTCTTCTGTTTCCCTTCAGACCTCCAGGTGTGTGGTCCCCGGCACGGACTGTGCCATCCGTCTGGGACTGGCACAGCTGCATCAACATCTCAGCCATGGGGAAGAAGAGCTGGGTGTCACTTGAACAAGGGCAGGCTGTATGGGGCTGTCCGACTGGCAGTGCCCACGGAAACACAAGCCTTTTGACACGGCGCCTATGACATGCTACAAGATGAGCTGGCAGTTTCTGTATGCCAGGATGACGGTGGATCCTAAGCACCCAGGCCCCTTCCTCACCAGGTGTCTCCACCCACCTTCCTCTGAGGTCTGCACCAGCTGAGCTCATGGCTCAATCCAAATTACTCTACTAAATGTGAAAACAAGAGTTATAACTAAAATGGGGCTCAATCCTGCCTAGATTTTACCCCTGGCATGATGCAGCCCAGCAGGGAATTTGTCTGAAATCATGTGCTCAGCTATGGAGCTGAGGTGATAGTTTAACTAGTAGATCAAACAATTACACAATTTTGATAATGCAATGCCTGTGTTCGACTGTCTTAAAATTATCAATATCACAATTATTTTCTGCACTAAAAGCCATCCTGCAGCAGATCATTTTGCTTGACTTCTTCATCAGCTAAGCAAAACCTCCAACTGTGAAAAAATATTTTTTCAGCACAGTACTGATTTTCTCCTGCAATCTCCCCTCCTCCCCATTTATTCCTTCTTTTCTTCTCTATCATCAATCTTTTAAGCATGCCACTGTGCATTCACATTTTTCTTTCTGCACGTGTCAGCTCAACGCTCTTCCTCAGAGCCCTCTTTCTCCGCCAAATCCCGCAAAGCAGACTTTAACCACTCATTTCCCGAACAGGGAATTCCACACACACAACTTCGCAAAAGCCAGGCACTCCGGGCGCTTCCCAGCCACTGTGCTGGAATATCCCCTTCCCTCCAACAACCCACGGCTATAGACAAAAGAGCAAGTAAAAGGAAACTGACTTACTGCTATGGCTTGGAGCCTTTCCTTGTGCAACTCTGCTTCCGCCATCCTGGAGAGAAGGACACGGGAGGAGAGAGGGAGACCGGTGGGTGGGAGGGAGAAACAAAAAGGCAAACAAAACCAAAACGGAGCGCACACTGCAGTCACCGGGGGAAAACTGGAGTAATTGCAAAGAAAGCCGAGCTCCTGTGTAGCAGTCAGCCACTTTTGGAGGCACTGCAGGCTGGCTCACGGTACGATCATTTTAGGCACTGGACCAGTGCCTGCCTGGCTGCCTGTCTCCCAGCTGTATTGCTAACTGCATTTCAGTGCTGCTTCTGTGTTCTGGTGCTGTCACACAAACCATGTAGGCACTCTCCAAGCAGCTGAGCAGAGGGATAGCTCGCATGGCTATAATTTTTTGCGTTGACGTCTCAGCTCATTTGCTCCTCCTATGGGGTGCTGGGTCACGACAGGAGCTCGACATCAGCAGCGTGCACGGTAATACAAACCTGCCTGACTGCAGCAGAGGAGGCAGACAGCTGTGCCACAGCATGTCCTTAGCGGGCAGCACAGCGCGCAGGGAAGGACGGTGGCACATGGCGCAGGGAGCGGGAGCTGCGGCAGACAGGCAGGCAGGCGGTGGCTGCAGCCCCAGCTGAAGCAGGTTTGGATAAGGAAAAGGACAGGGCTGCCAGGAGGAGGGAGAGCGCGGACTCGGGGGGAACCGCACAGACACTTGTGAGTGCAGTGGTAGCACGGCACGCTGCAAAAGGCTGCTGCTGCAGGGCAGCCCTTAAGAGAAGCGACGAAGAGCATCTGGGTGGGGAGGGAGGGAGGGGTAAGGTGTCCACACGTCCTGCATGCACTGCATGTATTGACATCAGACATTAAAATGACAAAGCTGTGTGTACAAACAGTCTCTCCGAAGAACCCACTGTTATAAATAGAGGAGAAGGAGGCAGGTGAAGAAGTAAGGGGACACCTGAGCCGGTATCACAAGGGTACCTACCCGTGATTTCAAGCCTGGCTTCGGTTTTGCCTGCAAGCTCCTCACACTTTTATTTTTACTTATATGATCGTCTGTCTGCTTCCTTTTCTCATAGACAGCAGCGAAGCCCCCCACTCTCTCTCAGCCCTGTCCCATGGGATGCCGCTGCACGGGTGAGCCCGGGGCTGCCCCAGCGGAGGGGCGTCTCGGGGCCAGGGCAGCCACCACGCCAGATGCAGAGCTGGGTGGAGGCTGACCGTGACATCGTGGGGCTGTCCTGCCATGAGGAGCAGAAGTGCATTTGCGGCATATAATTTTGATGTAATAACCTCTTGCTGCTAAGACATGGGAAACTCCACTATCTTGAAGGAAAGCGATCTGGAAGTCACCCTCTTTCCCACGTGCTTTCCCTTTCAAGGGCCACCTAGCCTGGCATTTTAGTTTTCTACATCCCAGTCTTCTCTCTCAGAATCCTCCACCTCCACTTCCAGTTCCAGGACGTGCTACTTGCTGCAGGCTGTTTTTCAAGGCAGCTGCTTTGTCAAGTGTTTCCACCTCCTGGTCCCATTTTCCTTACTGGTGCACAGTCTCCTTGTCTCGTGACAGCATGTCAAAGTGACTTCTTGCTTAGCTTTGCCTCCATGAAAGACGTCCTTTGTCATATAAAAACTCACAGAACATTATATAATTCCAGTAGTCACTGTGGCCAAAAGGCAAAGTTTTATTGCCATATCCCAAGTGAGGCAGTATGAGTAAGTGGGTATTGGGGGGCTCACAGCTAAGGGAAATGCAACAATTGTGGCTAGATACTGGGATACTCTTTCAGTCTTCCAGCTTTAAGTAATTTATTGAATAGCAGCTGCCCTCTAGCCAGTTTGGTCCCTTTCAGCTTGTTGTTTTTCTTCAAAATCTCTCTTTTTTGTTTTCCATTACTATGTAAAGGTCCATGCATTGCTATTTGTATTACTACAGCTGGTTTTGAAATATCCCATCCCACAGGATCCAGACATCTCTACTCCCACATGTGCTCTGAGAACATATATGGGCAACTGCTACTAAGGCTTGATAGCTATGCAATTAAATCCCTTCAATACCCTTCTCATGTTTTGCTGTTAAGCCTTGCCCAGGGGAAGAATTCTGCTACAGGTTATATCCAGCAAGGACAGGGGTTATGCCCCAGTGCTTACTGGAGCTGGAATGGGCATCTTATTCATTCCACAACCTGTAGTCACATTACACGTTGCCAAAGTTGTGTGCAATATGCATCTCTTTGGGCCATCCCCTCTTTCCTTCTGTATGACATCCACTCAGGGAGACATTTAAGCATATATTTAAGTGCATTCCAGACAGTCGTATATAAAAACGGATGTGAGTATCTCAGTTATGATACAGAGCTGGACGCTGTATTTCCCCCCTTGTTTATCCTCTCTCCAATTAACTGCAGTGCTTGTTGCCTGAAAGGGATAAGCAGGCTGTGTTCTAGTGAGTGCTGCAGCGTTCCTGGTCCCAATGAGACATGCTGCAGGGCTGTGCACTCCTCCAGTTTAGTTTGCTGAGGAAACATGGATCACCTCTGTTGACTCTTTGTGACTACAGGAATGATAGAGGTTGCATCTGCAACTGCAGCAGAGCAGTTTCTTGACTCGCAGTGAAGAAAGGCTGGAAGTCCTCCAATAGTAAAAGCCACTCGTTTCTCTATGTATTTCTCTACATATAACTTTCTCTCATATAGCTTGAAGCCTGAGATGGAATGAGGTTGAAATGCTTTACCCAGGCAGTTCACAGACCACACCCAGGTGAAGTGACCTCTATGAGGTGACTTACTACACCATGATGGAGTCTGCAGCAGACAGCCCCTATAGACATTTAGTTAGTGAAGGCAATATTAAATAAAACAAAACAAAACAAAACAACTACCCAGTCCATTTTTAAACATTTTTTTCATCCATATTGGTTAGGATTTTTGTTTCCAGAATGTTTTGCTATGTTGGTAAGGGACTTGAATTTAAAAATTAAGAAATTTTGTCAAATCCTAAAGCTTTTTTATTTTTTTTTTCTTACTTTTAGGGCAGGAGACTAGGGTGGTATTTCCAGATTTTGAAGACAATAGTAAAACAAGAGAGAATGGAGTGTGTAGGGAGGAGCAAGGAGATTCTAGAAGAGTAGGTAAGAACAGGTTTAATATACTTTGTTCAGTAGCTAAAAATGGAAAGAAAGAAAAAATGTCCCTTTTATTTCTTCAAATGTCAATTCAAAAGCTGTGCTTTTCACAGTAATTTTTAAAAGAGTAAGAACTGCTGAATCCTAATAATGTGTGAATTGCATCCCATTTCCACACAAACCAGATTTTTATTTTCATTTCTTTGGAAAAGAGTGAAGGAAACAATCTGTAGCCCCCGTTCAGTGCTGGAGAAGATCCTGAAAGCACTCTGAGCTATGTGTAGCCCGAACTTTAAATGAGACAGCTCAGTTATGTGGTGAGAATTGTCCTTGCCATGCAGCTGAACTGGATTAGGAAAGGTTCTAGATTAAATCACCTGTGTTTGGTTATGGTCAAGCCAACCGGGTTGTTTTCTTGCTATTGCACTGCATGCTATAAGAACCCTTCTGCGTGATTCCCGGCATCTTGTCCTTAGGAAGCCTTTGGCCTCCCATCCTGGCTGTTGGTAGGACTGACTTAGTCTAAGAAACCAGAGTTTGTCCTGAAGACTGTGTAAGGAAGGCACATGCGTTCTTGTGAGGGCCAGGATTAGCACCTCAGCCATTGCAAATGCATCAACATATTTTTGAGGTGACAAGTTACTGGCTGGATCCTGGCAGTGACTGTCAAGAAAACACAGAACAAGGAGGGGAAACAGGCTTCACATTTACATTTCAGATTGTTTAAGAAGAGATACTTCTGGCTCTTAAAATTACCACATGCCAACATGTTTCATTGTGCTGCAGTAACACTGCTCTGGCATCCTCAATATTGTCAAGAATCCATGGCTATGGCATGTTTGAACCATATTATTTTCATCTAAGTTGAAATTCTGAGGTTTGATTAATCCTTCTTTACATTCCTTACCAAAGTCTGGCTATTTTAGATACCTGAGCTCATCACCCATGCTTGTTTTTTGGACTTCCTCAAACACCGTGCCTTACACTACATACCCTTCAAAATTTCTGGCAGTGCCACCACCTGAAACCTCCAGGAGAGACTACTCCATCTGTGGTTTTAATTGCAGCTCTCTGCCTTGCCACACAAAAGCGCCCTCCTGACCTTCTCTGTCCTGTACTCAGGCAGCTTGCTGGGGGTATGGAGTGGCTACAGCACCAGGGGTTATGCTCGGGCCTCTTGAATTCACAGCTGTGAGTTGCACCTCAGGGACCCTCATCCCAGTGAGACATCACTCCAGAACAGTTGTCTTCACCCTGCCTGGACATGTTAACCCAGTTAAGTGATGGCTGTGTGATGGGTTCTGTTGTCCAAGCCCTTCACACCCACTCAGTGTGGCTGGTGGAGGGAGGTGCCCAATATATTGTCACTCGTGACCTGCAATGGTGAAAGTGAGAAGTTGAACACCCAAGTATGTGCCCTCACCCTTCTGTGGGGTAGCAGATGCCACCACCAGTACACTTTCTTCATTCCCCATTCCCCCTTGCATGGGTTTTCATGGGCACAGACCCCAGGCAATGTAGGCTGGTGGGAAAACCAGTCTGTGCAACAGGACAAGCAGAGGCTTGGACGTCTCCCCTCTATCCCTTACAGCATTTCACACCTAGAAAATGCAAATGGTGAAACTCTAAATTATATATCTGAAGTTGAACAAGAGGGCAGTGACAGAGTTCACCGTATACCTCTGAGTCCAGTTTTCGAAGTGCACAAGATCATTCTTTCTTTATAGAAAAGAATTTTTTAATCAAACTTAGAGTAACTAAAGTTATTTCTTGCCCCCTTTTTATTTTTTTTTTCTGTTTGCCACTTGCTATCAAGACGTGGAGTTGAAGCATGCACAGTAGGAGATGGCATTGTTTAAGAAATAAAAAGCTGGAGCATAGGGCTTTGTTTTAAACCTGCTCAAGACAGCAGGCTTATGAATAGGTAAGCCATAATTTATTAATAAATGCAGTCTATGAGGTTTTTCCGTGTTTGCTTGGTCTCATTCTGCAGCCATGGGAAGGTTGCACTGAGAAGTCCTCTGACTAGAGAGTCTCCCTGTAGTCATGACAGGTTCATGACACCTCCTCTCAGCAGACTACCAGATGCTGTGAGTGGTAGGGGCCCTCGAGAGACTCCACGGACCAGAAATCTCCTGGCCAAATGATGTTTGTTGTCCACAAACAGTTGCTTGTGGGTGATTTGGCTGGAATGAGGGCTAAGAAGCAACTGTTTTCCTGAGACCTGTTGTTCTGCCAGCCCCACTACCATGCTAAAACAGCCTCATGCTAGCCTGAGGTTTATTCAACACCTTGCAGTAACTTGGCATCTACTAATGTCCTTGGCAGTAACTAAGGAAGTGAGCCACAGAGCATCCCCTGCCAAAGCCTCCAGATGAGTAACCTTGAAGATGCTATTTGTTGTGACTTTCCTTGAAGTAGGGAAGAAGAAGAAGAAATTATGTATGCAATTCTCTTTTCTCCCTTTCTTCCTTGCCAGGTAGCTGGGTTATTTGAAGGTTCCCAGGTGGAGGAAGCAGCCTGTCTCCTCTTGGGATTTCAGTGCTGGCTGCTAGCACTGCAGCTTGCTCACGCAGCTGCAGGATGTGGGAAACTACAGGCCGGTCAGCTTGACCCCGGTGTCTGGCAGGGCTATGGAGCAGATCATCTTGAGTGCGATCACCCAGCACCTACAGGACAGCTGGGGGATCAGACCCAGCCAGCAAGGATGTAGGAGGGGCAGGTCCTGCCTGACCAGCCTGATCTCCTTTTATGACCAGGTGACCTGCCTGGTGGATGCAGGGAAGGCTGTGGATATGTTTGCTGGGCTTCAGCAAAGCCTTTGACACTGTCTCCCACAGCATTCTCCTGGAAAAGCTGGCAGCCCACGGCTTGGACAGGGGCATCTTTGCTGGGTTAAGAACTGGCTGGAGGGCCAGGCCCAGAGAGTGGAGGTGAATGGTGCTGCATCCAGGTGGTGGCTGCTCACTAGTGGTGTTCCCCAGGGATCAGTGCGGGGCCCATCCCTGTTGAACGTCTTTGTTGGTGATCTGGGTGAGGGGATTGAGTCCACCATCAGCAAATTTGCAGATGACACCAAGTTGGGTGGGAGCATTGATCTGCAGGAGGGTAGGAGGGCTCTGCAGAGGGACCTGGACAGGCTGGATAGACAGGCCATATCCAACAATGTGAGGATAAACAAGACCAGGTGCTGGGTCCTGCACTTTGGCCACAACAACCCCTGCAGCGCTGCAGGCTGGGGACAGAGTGGCTGGACAGTGGCCAGGCAGAAAGGGACCTGTGGGCACTGACTGGCAGCAGGTGAACATGAGCCAGCAGTGTGCTCTCATGGCCAGGAAGACCAATGGCATCCTGGCCTGTATCAGAATAGTGTGGCCAGCAGGACCAGGGAAGACCTTCTTCCCCTGTACTCAGCACTGGTGAGGCCGCACCTTGAGTTCTGTGTCCAGCGCTGGGCCCCCCAGTTTGGAAGGATGTTGAGATGCTGGAGTGTGTCCAGAGAAGGGCAGCAAGGCTGGTGGGGGGTCTGGAACACAGATCCTATGAGGTGCAGCTGAGGGAGCTGGAGGTACTTAGTCTGGAGTAAAGCAGGCTCGGGGAGACCTTATCACTCTCTACAACTCCCTGACCGGAGGGTGCAGCCAGGTGGGGGTCGGTCTCTTCTCCCGGGCAACCAGCGACAGGATGAGAGGACAAAGTCTTTTAAGCTGTGCCAGGGGAGGTTTAGGCTGGACAGTAGGAACAATTTCTTCCCAGAAAGAGTGATTGGGCATTGGAATGGACTGCCCAGGGAGGTGACGGAGTCACTTTCCCAGAGGTGTTTAAGAAAAGACTGGATGTGGCACTCAGTGCCATGGTGTAGTTGACAGGGTGGTGTTAGGTCATAGGTTGAACTTGATGATCTCAAACATCTTTTCCAATCCAGTTGGTTCTGTGATTCTGTCACTGGCCTGGCTCCTGGAGAGCAGAGTGGGATTGGATGACCTGCAGAGGAGAAATGTAAGGCAACTTTTCCCAAATTCCTTTAGCCTCTGAAATTACACAAAAAGAAGATCCTGACTTGTCCTTACCTTCCACTTTCTATTCTCAGTGCCTCCCTTGACATTCAACTTCCACCTGTGGCAGAGAGAAATTATGAGAACAAGTAATACTGCCATCATTACAGTGCAGGACAGAGATGTATCTGTGAATAGGACAACTCTCTTCACTAAAAAGGGAATTTTTGTTGAATTTCAATTCTATCAGTAAAATGATGCCACCGAAATAGGTCACCACCCCTTACTTGTGCGTCTCTCTGTAGCTGTTAAAGAGCTGAGAATTGTGTGTACCCGAGGACTTGTGTTACCCACCCCATTTGAAACATTTTGTGGCATTGAGTTTCATTGTTCCTGACAACTTTAATGCTGATACAGAGGAGGCTCTTGCCCCTCCAGCCCCTTGAAACTGCCTTGGCTATTCATTCTGCCAAGAAAAAGAGGAAAAAGTGTACATTTTTACACTTTGAATTTTAAAACTACAGCTTGGTTCCTGTAGGGTCTGGCATTTCTCTCTCCTTTCTTTTCAAAAGACTCAGACTGCAGCAGGAAAACTGCTTTAGTGGTGTTTATTTCTATTCTTGTACCTTCTGATCATTCTCCACATATAGTACATAGCTGAAATGATGTTCCCTTAAAAAAATGCAAAAAATATTTACTGCTGAGGTTTGGGTTAGTACACGGGATTTTGCTTCAGAAGTGAGATTGCAAAGAAAATAAGTAAGTTGTCTGCAGCCCAAAAGACAAAAGCTGTAGAAAGGTGAAAATAAATGAGTCTTCCAGAATGTAACTGAGGCCAGAATATGAATATTTCTTTTTTACTACTGCTGTGATCGCAGTGTGACCTTTGCTTTTTTCCCCCCAACATATGACCAGAAGATAACTTAATACCTACTTTTTAAACACCCTTTTGTTACCAGATCCTTTTGTCTCCTATCCTTAAGCTCCTACAAGAAGGGCTACGGGATTGGCATTGGATTTGCAATGCCAAAGAAGTTTTGAGGAGTCCACTCCAGTCTACAAGGGCAGCTTTTGTTAATGACAAGCTTTCAGCTAAGGTTAAATAGCTAGGAAAATTTTGACATCATTACTTTCCTCCTCAGTGGAGGGACTGCCCAGAGAGGTACATACAACTTGTCTGCATAAAGGCTGTAATTTAACAGTGGGCATTTAAACCAGTCCACCTCAATTCCAGCACATTATAGAAACATAAGAGCTAGAATTTTGATTTTATCTCTGTGATGAAGAGGAGTTAAATCCATCCATTCAAATAAGGGGCCTTAACAGTAATTTGAAAGAGTGAGTCAGATCAGAGTCAGGTCTATTTATCACAGTACATCTTTCTGGAATCCTCCAGAGACCTGTCATGTAGCAATTGAGCCTGCTAGCCAGTGGTGCCAGCCCTAAAAAGAACCCAAAAAGTAAATCAACCAAAAAACCAAATCAAATTATGTATTTTTAGACAATATCCCATTTCTGGTCCTCTGACCTGACAAAAACTGGAAACCTTCCACACAAGAAATCATCTTCTGGCCTTTCGGCCTCCACATCAGAGAGTGGCAGAGTCACAAAGAAGAGACAAAAATAACTGGCTACTTTCTGGACACAGGCTGAAAGTTGGATGTGAATTTTTGGATCAGTCTACACTATGTCCAAATTAGTGCATCCAACTTCTTTTGTTATCTAGGGAATTCATTAAGCTTTTAACAGCCTGAGGCAGCCAAAAAAGTGCCAAGACTTCACCTTGAACACAGGTATGTATTACGTTAAGATCCTGCATTGCATATGTGAAAGTGATTTCTTCCAAAGATCATTAGGGCTGTTCCTTTTCTGTGGTCACACTTCCAGTGCTACAGTCACAGGCACACAAGCACACTGTCATGTCCCTTTCTTGGGAAAGGCATCTCCCCACTGGTTCCTTGCTCTGGGTCACGGCAAGAAGGTAGTATTCTCTCTAGCACTTTTCCAAGATTAGTACTACAGACAGCAGATGCTGAAAAAGTCTTTATCAGAATTCCTGAAGAAGATGCAAGTTCCACTGACTTCCTATTTGTGTCACTCTAATGGTATTATTTTATGCTTTAACGCTGTAAGGTACAAGCTGGAGCGCTGTTTTATGTTGTATTGCATACCACATACAGGCCTCACTCAAGATGATATTGCCATTAAACTGGTATCTCTGGTGTGCAGCTAATTAGTAATTATCTTTATATTTTGCATCTCTAATGTACAAACGCCTTGTTTGGTAAGTAGCATTCAGAAGAGACAGTATTCATTAAACCTAGTAGTCAGAAGTTCCTAGGATGAAATTTAATGCTGATTTACAAAGCAGTCTTAATGACTGACATTGTCTTCCACTGATTTTAGTGAAAAATGATTCTAAATCCTTCTAGACTGCTTTGAAATTCCCTGTCAATGTGTCTACATTTTAAGCTTCTGCATGTATTCCAGTTTTGAAATCTGGAAGAGAATACAAGACATAATTGTTTCAAAACTAAGCAGTCACCCAACCTTTTAAATAAAGATATTTGGGAAGACGTTGAATGCTGTAACTTTGAAAACTTCCACTTATGTCTTAATTTAGTACTTAAACAGGCTTTTCATCTTTCTCCAACTTTCTCTGGTTTATGTCTCCTGTACTGGAGAATACTGTGTGGAGCAAGGCTGTGGGTATCCTCAACTTCATGGTAAATTCAGACCCCTCTCAAAAGGTCTGAAGTGTTCTCATGTAGTTAGGTTAGTTACTGCTAGGTGTGTCAGGAATGAAAACAAAAAGGCGCTCTATGAGGCTGGAACTGGTTTACAACAGGCACATACCCTGAGAGAGGCTATTGTACGTCTTTGCTCTATGTACTTGTTCATCATACATTAAAATAATGGTAACCATGTAGCAGGGCTGCCTGCACAAATGGAGAAGAAGGCAGCATGTCAGGTTGTTAATTTAACAATATAAGACTATTTTTTCTTGAATTATTCTTGTGCAGAACTAGAACCTTGCAGATTTCCCCTAGGAGGTTTGAATCAATTAGTGAAGTGAAAAAAATCGCTCAGCTGAGGCTTGCTTTTGTCACAGACCACTCTTCACATCACAACAGTCTGAGACTCTTTCATAAGGATAGTGGAGAACCTTTGCTTTCCTTATTGAATTGTAAAGAGACAAACAGCTACAACTAATGAAGAAAATGCCTCTCTTTGTTGTGATGTTACCCAACATGATTTTCTACTCTTCGCCCGCAGAAAAGAAAAATCATCTCCCTTTTCCCCTATATTTCCTTGATTTCTTTAGAAGGCCAGTTTATTTGGTCTTCTAATTTTATGGGCAAAACAACATTTGCAGCTTGGGCACCCAATGAAATTATGAAGAGAGTGGCTGCATGAGATCTATTCAGACAAATTAATTTTCTCCACATTTTTACTGTTCCTGTGGTGGAAAAATAGACTTTTTAAAGAATGACAAGCATATTTTTAAAAATATACTTTTTAAAGACTGATAAAATACTTCCAGTTGAGAGCTGTCAAAAGACAGAGGTGTTTCTTGATTCTAGTGCCAGGCAGTTGCATGGTGTTTTATAGCTGTTTCAGTGGACTTCAAATATGCATAAACCTATGTACACGTGTCCACAGAAGATGTCAATTTTGGTGTGTGATGGCAATGAGGTGACAAGAGCCCTGGACATGTCTGTTTCAAGCAACATCTTCAACAGATCTTTTACTTGACATGTTATTAATGGCTAAACTGCAGTTCAGCTATACTGAACGCACATATCGCCTTGTTGACATGAGAGTCCCATTTAAGGATGATGGCACTTTTCAGAAAACAGGCACCATATAGAAAAAGGGACATTTAAAGTTGTATTTTGAGTTTTCACATTTCACACCTGTCTAGGAATTTCACCATTTCTCTTCCAGTGCCTCTCCCCGCACCACCCCTGCCCCCCATATGTCTGCGAGTCAGTAACACAACTTGCAAAACAAACTCTAATCTAAACAAGTTAAATGAATTTATTGAGTAGAGTAGATCAATAAGCAGACATCCCATAGATGTTATTACTGGTCAAGCCCTGACAACTTTCAAATCATCCTTCCATGAAGGTGTTTCTCCATCTGTCTTCTTGTCTTCTCATCTTCTTGTTCTTTTAATGTGAACTCTGCAGTACTGGGACTGCTTGCTGTGTGGCTGCTGAGGAAGGATGATTAGTTAAAGGATGGTTAGTTAAATTTCGTAATACATAAAAACTTACAAATTATGTAATCTATTTTTATTTTTGGTTGAAAAAAGTATTTGAAATCCTACTTACTAGTACCTTCAAAATAATAAAGATTTGCCTGGGAATTCACAATCACAGCATGATGAGCAACTCTGGATTTGATTTCCCTTTTAAAGTACACTGGTTTTAAACCACATTGCATTTGCTATCAACGTAAGATTCTTGTCCTTTGCTGACTGATTGATAGTTAGTTCTGACTCTCAGCAGTATTATGGCAAGGAGTTCCACAAATCAGCTCCCCAAAAAATGCTTCTTTGTTGATAGCCATTTTTTTCTTGCTTTCACTACAGTTGTTACCCTGCTATCAGAGTTTTGATTTACTATTCTAGGCTGCCTGTCTCATCTCACGATGAAAGTGTACCAGCTATGAAATTTTGTAGGAAGAATCATTCCTGCAATCAATCTGAGCACCGTTTTCCCAAATAGCACAGAAAACCCAGTGCTGCAGAAACAAAGGGTAGCTTACAGTCTTCTGGAGTGAGGCAGAGAGGACAAAAGATGCAAACCAAAAGGATTTTTCTTGATATTTTGCAGAGAAACAAAGAGTGCACTGAGAAAAATGAGTTAATAATATAAAAATGGCAGGAAAACCGGAGGTTGCCTTTAGGTCGGAGATCTGGTGTGCATTGTCAAATTAAAATGATGTTTCTGGGGAAGCAGTGCTAGTATTTTAGTCTGTAGCTTTTGTGTCAGAAGTTCCTCAATAAGTATTAGCTTGTGTTTTGTTTTTGTTAAGTGAACTGCAATTTCAGCTGCTGCAATGCCAGAGAGTCAAATGCAGCATTGCTGCAAGTAGGAAACTGGAAAAGCCTTTCAGCAGTGCCCACATCAGATAGTACTGTAAGTAAAAATTGGTTCAAATGTCCTTAAAAGGTGGGTTTTAAAAATAAAACTATCAAAAGTTAGTTTGTTTTGTAGATCAGCAGATGCAGCTCAAATTTTTATGTGAATGTGCCCGTCAGTATATGGAGCTCAACATACAACATAGGCAGTTCTTTTATCTGTTTCTGAAAAGTCTAACTCTGGGCAACTTAAGGTCCGTGGATACTGGAGTTATTGCAGTTTTAATGCTTAATTAAGTTGTGATCTTTTGGCTCTAGATAATGCACTGTGTTGATGACAAATCCCAGCTACTTATGTCTTGGTATCTTTTGCCCTCAAAGCAGGTTACAGTTCTGTTTCAGAGCCTTTGAACAGATTACCTTCAAATGGTAGCCCCACTGAAGTCACACAACCCTATCTCTGTGGGTCCTCTTTTGCATGATTTGACCCAGACAGCCTGGATTTACTCAACTACTGCATCTATATAGTAGAAGTTGCTATCATTGGCAGGTTTTTGAAATGTGGAAGGCTTTCTTGGATGTGGAGAGAGCTTAAGGAGTGGTGTTTTGCCTGCAGGAAATGGGATAGCCTTCTGACAGGGGATTGGGGTGCAGGAGGTCAAAGGTCTGTTCTTGGCTGTTTTGCCCCCTCTGTCAGACCCCCATTGGGCTCCTTTTCCCCGCAAGTCCAAACACTTACAAAGGCCAGTGAGGTTTCTGCCAATGTGCAGCTTGGCCAAGCTGCGATGGGAATGCTGATGGGAACAGCAGGAGAGGCTGAGAGTACTCCTGAATTGCCACAAGTATCTGTTTCCCATGGCTTATAACTCAACCAGAGGATATTTTAAGTCAAAGCAAAGCATACTCGGCTTTCAGTGGTTAGTATTCCCTATTTCAGTGCCTTAGCCTAATCTGCTGATGTTTCAGAGCTGCTAAAATAAGACATAGACACACTGAGAATAGAAAAAACGAAATGTTTCTGCTGCCCTGATATAGAGTTGCTATTACCATTGCAATTGCATAGTGGGAATGAACTGAGAGCAAGTTTCAACTCATGGCTCTCAGCTTCACCAGCAAAACAGATTTCACACAAAAGCAGCGGATCCCACGCCTTACTACTGAAGAATGTGTGTAAGTGGTAGACCACCAATCTTCCCAGGGCACCACAGCTGTAACCAACATCTGTGTAAAACACAAAAGTGTGTCAATGCATTCAGTTTTTGCAGTAAGGACTGCAGAGTTAAATTTTTGCGCTTCCCACCCTTTACCCATTTTTATGCTGCCTGTCAGGACAGGAGCTAGAAGGGCAGTAGGTAAAGGCAGACAGGACAAATGTGGCTCTCTGAGCAGAGAAACTGTTGCTGTGATCTGTTCCCAACAGCCTGACACTTGGAGGGGCTGTCATGCGCTTGTGCTGGAGTTAAAAGGCCTTATAAGGCAAAGCCTGAAGAAACTGTTAAGCAGTCTGAAGTGTTCCTCAGTGCTGAAAAACCTCCAGGGAATGCACAACATATCCCTGGCAAAGATTACAGCATATTTTACAGCAAGCTCATAGAGTAACAAAGCAGATATTGTATCTTTGAATTTCAGGCTCTGCAGGCTAGTCTCAGCAAGAAAATTAAGATCAGGTCCCCTTCTTAGATTCATTTTACTGCAGTGAGACAAGTTAAGTGTCATTCATTAAATCTGTCTTTAAGATTTCTTAAAGTTACACATCAAGTCCTCTTTGAAAATATACTTTCCACAGCAGAATACATATTTGGAGGTCTCTCTGAGCAAATGGCTGGACAAACCAATCTATTTGATCAGTGGCAGTATTCAATATCAATGACATAATGAGCAGACCTTGCACCTGAAATCTCCACAGTAAATCAATCCTGCTTTGTCAACCTCCGGCTCACTTGGGGTCAATTAGGTGTGAAGAATTCCACCCACTCCTCTTTTGCCACCATGGTTCAGGCGAAGCTGAGGCCCAGCTGCCTTGAAACCTCTTCACTGACCTGCAGGAAAAGCACCGCATGCTTACATGCAACAGGGTTGTGATCAGTGGCACAGAGTCTAGTTGGAGGCCTGTCACCAGTGGTGTCCTCTGAGGGCCCAGTCTTGTTTAACTTATCCATCAGTGACTTGGATGAAGGGGCAGAGGCCTCCTCAGCAATGTCACTGACTACACAAAGCTGGGAGGAGTGGCCGATACCCCAGGGTACCGTGCAGCCCTTCAGAAGGACCTCGACAGGCTGGAGAGACGGGCAGAGAGGAACCTGCTGAAATTCAGCAAAGGCAAATGCAGGGTCCTGCACCTGGGGAGGAACAACCCCAGGCACCAGCACAGGCTGGGGGTGAGCTGCTGGAAAGCAGCTCTGTGGAGAAGGAGCTGGGGGAGCTGGCGGACAACGAGATCTCCATGCNGGTCCTGCACCTGGGGAGGAACAACCCCAGGCACCAGCACAGGCTGGGGGTGAGCTGCTGGAAAGCAGCTCTGTGGAGAAGGAGCTGGGGGTGCTGGTGGACAACGAGCTCTCCATGAGCCAGCAGTGTGCCCTGGTGGCCAAGAAGGCCCATGGTATCCTGGGCTCCATTCAGAAGGGCATTGCTAGCAGGTCGAGGGAGGTGATCCTTCTCCTCTACTCAGTCCTGGTGAGGCCTCACCTGGAATACTGTGGCTTGTTCTGGGATCCTGGGTAAAAGAAAGACGGGGAGCTCCTGGGTCAAGTGCAGCGGGGGGTGACAAAGGTAATCAGAATCATACAACAGTTTCGGTTGGAAGGCGCCTTAAAGATCCCCCAATTCCAACCTCTGTGCCATGGGAAGGGACACCTTCCACTACACCGCAGAATCGCAGAATCACAGAATTACAGACTCACATTGGAAGGGACATTTAAAGGTCACTTAGTCCAACCCCCTGCAATGATCAGGGACATCCCCAAATAGACCAGGTTGCTCACAACCTTGTCCAGCCTGATCTTGAATCCTTTCAGGGATGGAGCATCTACCACCTCTCTGGGCAATCTGTTGTTGGGGAAGATGAAACAGGAAAGCCTTATAAATATGATTGCCTGGCAAAAGATGCTGAGAATATGGAAACTATAAGCGAGATTGAAATGAAGGCAAGCTTTGAGATACCAAGCCTTAGTTACTAAACAACTAGAAAACAATGGTATGGCCGGCAGAAGGTAATCCCCTTTTGATTGAACAATACCCTCTGCTTGCAGACAGGTCCAAGGGTCAGAGCAGACCCTACCAGCTTGGCAGAAGTGGTCCAAAGAGTAGTTTTTAGAGCTTAAAATGTAACACAGTATGATAATGTAATGATTCTTATAGGCTGTATGTAAATGCTATAGGGTTTGTATCTTGTACTAGATTGGTTAATAGAAATTAGAATATTCAGCACAGAAGAAGATTTATAGTATTGTAAACGAGAACCTCGCGATTCTTCTATTCTATTCGTCTATTCTATTCTACTCTGCCTCTTTACCTATACCACTACTTCTCTCTGCTCTCTCTTGCTTTCCTGCCCAGCTTCGAGCTGCAGCTTGCAGCTCCAAGCAGGGCCCCTGCAACCACGCCCGTCACAATAAATCTCATGCTCAAAGACCTATCTTCAGAGATCTCTCATCTATAGCCGTCCCAACCGTCCAGACCGTCGGAAGATTCCCACAATCTGTACCAGTGTTTCACCACCCTCACAGTAAAAGATTTCGTCCTTGTATCTATTATAAACCTACCCTCTTCCAGTTTAAAGTGTTTTTTCACTACACACCGTTGTAAAAAGTTTCTCTCCAGCTTTCCTGCAGGTCCCTTTCAGGTACTGGGAAACCACAGTAAGGTCAAATAAGGTCACCCCAGAGATTTCTCTTCTAGTTATTTTAAAAGAACAACCTTGAGTGAATAAGGGGACTAGAGCATCTCTCTTATGAGGAAAAGCTGAGGGCGATGGGCCTATTTAGCCTCGAGAAGTCTGGGAGACGGTCTGATCAATGTCTGTAAGTATCTGGAAGGAGGGTGCCAAGAGGATGGATCCAGGCTCTTCTCAGTGGTTGCAAACAATAGGACAAAAGGCAGAAATTGATGCACAGGAACTTCCACCTGAATATGAGGAAAACTTTCTTTACTGTGGAGGTGACTGAGCACTGGAACAGGCTGCCCAGAGGTCATGGAGTCTCCCTCACTGGAGATACTTGAGAAGTGTCTGTATGCAGTCCTGTGTCATATGCTCTAGAATGACCCTGACTGAGCAGGGAGGTTAGACCAGAAGACACACTGTGATCCCTTCCAACCTGACCCATTTTGTGATTCTGTGCTACTTCGTAGTGCTCACTCACAAAGCGGTAAACTGCACCAGATGGGCCATCTTTTTCCTTCATAAGCCAGATCAAACTGCTGCAAATCTAACAGCTGATGCCCACTCACAAGCAGTTTCCTTAATCTCTTCCCTATTGGTTCTGTTTGCATTCTCTTACTCAAGCCTTTTTACTGTTCAAGCCCTTGCCTTGTTATTTTCTGATGTTTTAAAATAATTCCTTTAAAATTCCTTTCTCTGTTTCTACCCAGCTGCCTATTTACATTATGCAGGTGCTGACCTAAAACTTACATGGGCATCCAGAGGAAAGTGCGTGTTTATTCACTTCTCCAAAGTCAGTGTGGTTGTTCAAAGCACTGTAAACAATTATAAAAGCAACAGAAAGTCGTGAATGCCAGTATGAAATTACTTTCAGAAACCAAGATTATTGACTTGGGCTTTGTTTTCTTCCTCCTAGAAGGAAGCTTCATGGAGATGGTCTTGCTCCAGCTGAGGAGGAACACATTGGACATCTGTTGGATATCCACTGACTCCTCATATACTATCTAATAGATTGTCCTGATTTAGGATTAGTACTTCCCAATTTAGCTCTCCCTCAAGACTCCACGCCACACTGCCTCTCACTCCCTTCCACCTTTCCCTCCCTCTTCTCACTCAGGTGTGATGGAATTGAGAATTGGAGGCACAAATGTGATAATCACAGGCTGAGATAAGAAGAATTTACTGGAAACAGCAATGAAATAAGAAAACAAACCATAACAGCAATAATATTAATAATGAAAAGTATAAGACAAAGAAACCATTTATATATAAAGCGTGTGAAAAATACCGACCAGCTCTTCCCACCCTTCCTTTTCTCGTGACCAGAAAAGGACACCCTTCTCCTCCGAAAAGAGAAAGTGCTTCTTTTCCCCACCCCTGGCAATGATGTGAGGTGGTACTGAATAACATTAGGGTCTGGCCATGCTCTCCTCCCGAGTACTGTAAAAAATTAACCCTGTCCTGGCTGAAACTAGGACATACATATCCATGTGAGAAGGACTTGCCAACACATTTGCCAATTGCAGTTGGTATTTTGTTCATGGATGCCAAAAATAGAATTAGAAGTACTTTGAACATGTCTGTATTTCACCTCTCTCATAAGACAAATTAAGACACATTGTAGCCTAGTCAGTTGCAGTGATGCACACATTGTCATGGATGCAAAAGATGTATCCATACATCTTTGTTACATCATACCAGCCATCTTCATCAGAAGATAGATTTATCCCACCTAAGTTTTGGTGAGGCACTGGATAGCGAGGCACAAGCACACCTGTATATCAGTCCCCAAAGGTGATATGGAAATCAACAGCTGGACAAAGTGACCGTGGTTGAATGAAGAGCTGATAGCAAGTTAGTCATCTGCAGATGACAATTGACAGTAACTGAAGAGGGTTACAAAGTGCCATTTGTCCTGTAACCATAACAAACCCAAAACATTGTAAGTATTCAAACTTCAGCAAGTTCGTTTTGACCACTAACCCACCATTTTGTGCATTGCTTTCTAAAAATGGACAGCTAATTAAACTGGAAGGCACTTCCATAAAGACAGAGCATTAAATGAGTATTTCAGAAAATCACATTTGAAATCCATCAGCACAAGAGCACTCTCATTGAAAACACATAATCTCTAGGAAATGCCTTCTCTATAAACTACTGAATAGCAGCAGCTGTTGACCAGAAAGAGCCAAACTGAAGTATAGTTGTTTCAAAAGATTGGTGGTAAAGGCAAGTAAACAGGAAAAAACCCCCAACCTATGGAGAAAAGCAGTGTAGGCAAATACCATGCAGGAAAAAAAAATGCACTCAAATCAGAACCAAATTTGGGGATATTAAATCAGTGCTAAGCTAAGGGTCAGAAGAATAAAAGTAGAGAAATGAACACAAATTCTTCCTTAGCCAAATTAGGTATAACAGTTGTCCAAGACCTGTTATTAAGGTTGGTTCAGGCCAGAGACTTGAAGTACAACTCAGTTGGATGTGTAACGTATATGACTGCTTGCCTCTAGCTGTAGAAACCCAGAAGATAAGGGGCTAACGTGTATGTCTCAAACACTGATAGCTGGATTGCTTGGAGCTAAACAAAGGAGTGATAGTAAGAATATGCTGTGAGAAAAAACAGAATATGACTGGAGAAGGGTACCATACAGAGGTAGGGCAGTATTTTTCTGGGTCAAACACCCTTGTTCCAGCTTCTGGAGATAAGCACAACACAGCGCAGCACAGACGCAGGAATGAGGTCAAGAAGCAGGCACAGACTGTCAACTAAAGGTCAACCCAATAGGGGTGGGATCAAGATCACCAAAGATCCCTGAAATCGTCTGACTTTTTTTCACAAAGGTATAGAAGAACAAACTGTGCATGACAAACAATTTGCATTCAAAGTGAGAAACTGAGATACTTAGCTCTAGGGTGGGGAAAGTTGTCTATAAAATGTACCTCCACGAAGTCCAGATGGTGCCTCCAGGACCCTAAAACACCTCGTCAGCTGGATCTGTGCAGCAGTCACGACTGGTACTTGCAATCCTTCCTTCCTTCCTTCCTTCCTTCCTTCCTTCCTTCCTTCCTTCCTTCCCTCCTT
>VZTI01000074.1:361194-446845 GCA_013397865.1 Struthidea cinerea
TGGACTTGGCGCCCTTCCTCCCTTCCTTCCTCCCTGCCTTCCTTCCTTCCTTCCTTCCTTCCTTCCTTCCTTCCTTCCTTCCTTCCTTCCCTCCTTGCCTTCCTGCCTGACTTACATCCTTCCCTCCTACCTGACTTCCTTCCTGCCTTCCGTCCTGCCTTCCTGCCCACCTGCCTGCTTGCCTGCCTGCCTTCCTTCCTTCCTGCCTTCCTGCCTTTCTGCTAGCCTTCTTCAAAATCCACCACTGTGTGTTTATACTGGAAGATAAGGGACTAATTTACTAACTTTTACCAATTGCCACTCCAAGTGTATAATTTCTAACAAAACTATGCAACTGTTTGTGGACACTCTAAATTCTGTTTTTCCTTTTTGACCATGAACATCTATGTGTTTGCCTGCCTTTCAGTGCGGAACCCACCACTAGCCAGTGGCATTGCAAAGCTTTTATCATTCTTCTGAAGCAGTCCTCTTGTGGTGTAATATAAACCTTGGGTTGCATAAACTACTGACACTGGAAACTTCTTTATGTCCTCCTTTATATTTTATCTACACACCCCATATTTTTGTTTATCTTCAGAATTATTTTTTACAGTAGTAATGAGAAAAAAAGAACTCTAATTGAGTCGGGGAAACAAGGGTTAAGTGAATTACTAAAGGGGCTGCTTGGTAAAACAATGCATATAGCTTGCCTAACATTTATTACATTTGTCAAGTAGGGAAAGGGAGGATACAAGACTATCAATAAGGAGAAACAGCCATGACCAAAAGATCCTGCTTTGGACCTAGGAACCAGCGCAAACCAGCCTTGGGGTTTGAACTTGGGCCAGGGACTCAGGGAGCATGTGCGAGAAAGCAAGGTGAAAAGTTCAAAGTTCATCTTACTTCATCTGATGAAGATTCTTACTTCATCGCAGAGACCCCTGCACAAGGCACGAGGCACGAGGCACGAGGCACTGCGCAAGCGCAAACCGTATGGAATGTGTGTAGGCGTGTTGGGAAACTTTATGAATATGCAGTTTGTAACTCGATACATACCAAGCCAAATGGTATTGGGGGTGCACATGCATTTGGTGGAGCAATCCACATGCGCCCCAGCGCTGGAATAAACGTACCTACTTATTATAGTAGTGGAGTCTTTTCTACGTATCATAATGATTTCCAGATCTTTTAGAAAAAGATGGCATTTTGTGAAATCAGAAAGTAGCACATGCGTGGTTTGACTTTGCTGAATCCCCTAATATTTGCAAATAAAGAATGCCAAGGAGGTAAGCTAGACAGTTCCTTGTTGTACCTGTGACTCAGAAAAGATCTTAGTGTTTCTGCAATTCAGTATTTTATATTTACACTGTCAAGCAATGAAAATCAACAATGAGATAAGCATTTTTTACAATGTGGCTCTGTATGAAACATCTACCAACTGAAATCTCTAATGTTAAAAAGATACCAAAAAAAGCTTTGGTGTCTGACTAGAAACTTTTTTTTAAGCCTACTTAGATCCTCCAAAAACTGAAAATAAGTTTGGCGGTATTCTGCTCTCTTGTTGAACAGCGTGAAGCCTGTGCCTTTTTAAACAGGATTTGTACTGGTCTGGTCTGTGAAAATGAGTTGAACATTCATTTCCAAGGTTACCCTGGGTCAGAGACTGATGGATATGTATCTGGTGAGGGGAACTCTGATCTTTGCACCTGGAATTAAATTCTGTAGAGGTACAAAACCATTTTATTTTCTGGAATAAACCTGTGAACATATGCTATCCTCTTTGGTCAGTAAGAGCAGAGGAACCTGACTCCTAGCAAAATGTTTTTGAAAATATAATTACTGAGCTGACTAACTACAATACTATTAGAGGGAGAAGCTGTGTGGAGGGATGAATTGCTGCTTGTCTGCTTTATGATTCATTCATCTTATTATGCCAATTGAAACAATTTGCTGCAGTGTCTTTTGTACACAACCAGGAAACACAGAGGCTCTCAGAGCTTCAGTAGTTCTCTCATTTTGGTATGGTTTGGTACCATTTGAATCAACCTGCATGTAATTAGACTCCAAAGTTTCCTCCTTCACACATAGAGGCACTTTTCTTAAGAAAAGCAGGCAAATCCATATTAGGTTAAATTTGCCCAGTCCCTGTAAACCAGCCTGTGATGCTGGAAGCCATATAGGAAGCAGGCATGCATGCTTTTGAGATCAAGGGAATCAGTGAAGTTGTACTGACTTAATGTGGGCAAAGATCCCAGAAGAGACAAATGTTTATGACTGTGAACCTCTGCATGTGGCTGGGAGAAACCCGAAGGTTTGAATTAGTCCTCTCTTGTCATCTCCCAAAGCAGTGATCTAGCCCTGAGTATGCCAGCGAGCCTCTCATCAGGAAACATTACAGAAAGCCCTAGGCATGTGCATCCTTGTAACTGGCTTCTCCTGTCATGACTAGATCTTTCCATGTGTCCTTGTTCTTGAGAGATAAGAGTAGATCTCTTTTAAGTACTTCTTGGCTGACACTGACATCTCAATAGACAGATAAAAATTAGAGAGATTTCCTCCTCATGTTTTCCCTCCTCCCATTCACAATTGACACTTATCTCCCCAACTAAGCCAGTTACAGTGCCTCAGAAATGTCCCCACGAAGAAAGGGAAGCAGACAGACAGACACCAATTGAATTTCCTACAAGCACTATACAGGGGTTGTTTTGTTCCTGCAACAGAGCCATTACTCCCTTGTGCCACTGGTGACTCGACTGAAGACTGAGCCCAATGAGACAAAAATCACACAATATTTCTAAAAATACAGTAGGGACTGCAGATAGAGCTTGGAAGTATTTATTCCATCATCAAACTGCGATTTAACCTGTACTGTTTCAGGAAGCTGTAAAAGGAGAAAAAAATAAGAGAAGAGGGGAGAGAGCAATGGACAGGAGGGGAGACTAGCACCAGGGAGGGAAGGGAAGAGTAAGTGATCATGTCTAAACTCCACTGCCCTTGTACCTATAGCTGATGCCATCCATTACCTCATAAAAAGAAAAAGATGTCAGTATTTGGACTTCAGTAGCAACCTGGGCATAGATAAAGACTTCCATTGCGCCCGCCAGGCACTACACAGATGTTGAATGAAGTGCAGTCTAAGGATGTCCTGTGCAGGAGCCAAAGACTTCTCTGCAGCAAGGAGAAGCATGCCTATGCTAGCTTAAATCCACCAGATTTGGTCAATAATGTGACAGGGCCTCTGCAATACAAATTGGACTGTTGGTTAGCCATCCAACTCAGTTTCCAGGCTGCAATTTGCACGGATGTTCTGGGGCTGCCCCGGGCAGCTAACACAAAGCTACTGCGGGCTTGGTCCCACTTTACAGCTGCAGCTCAGGTAACACTTCAGTAAGAGAGGGAATGAAGAGCAGCAAAAGGGACTCAGAAGCCTATGAAGGGCAGCATTCAAACAAGCTGTCAGTAAGTTTGATGTGAACTGTAATAAATAAAACATGTTTTCGGCAGAGGATCAGAGTCCTAAAGCACTGGCAGGTCTTAACGAGTCTGCATCAGAACTGTTTTGTTAATATTCTTGTTTACTTATATATTTAATATCCTTGATTAATATTCATCAGACCTGTAATGGTGAAATTTCTAGAGCTAGTGTCTGTGCTGACAAAACTGTGTTAGCAGAATTTGCACCAGTATAATTGTGTGAAGTAAGAACAGCTGAAGTACACAAGGGCTTTTGCTGGAGCAGCACTTTTGCAGAGCGACTGTATCTGTTTCCAATAGAGCAGTGCTGCAATGTTTTCTGTTGCAAGACCACCCAGTCTTAATTCTTTTAATGTGTGTACTTTATTCCATTCTCATGACAGCTTCAACGTTTTCATAAACTAAGTTGTGTCTATCCAGCTCTGTCATTACCTGAATATTGTTTGATAGGGTAGGAGGAAGGAATGTAAGAAGAAATGGAAAGGAAAGTGATAGTTTTACCTCAATCTTCAAAGAATAAATCAGAAAACCATCATTTTTCTAAGTACTTCAAATTGCTTACTGACAGATTTAATTTGCATGTAAACTTGTATATATGATGATCTGAATGCAGATGTTGAAAGCATATGAAACTTGTGTAAATGTGTCCGTATCCTCTAAAGTGAAAGGTGTGGTGTGAAAAATGCATTGCTTTGGCTCTCAGCACATTCATACGTATTTAATTCCAAAGATAAGGGAACAAGGTTTTATCCTCTCTTTTTATATGCCTTAACTGAGTACCCAATCTTCAGTTATGTCAGGGTCCCTATTGCTTGATATCAGCATCTCATCTCAAGCTTTTTCTCATTAAAAAATAGCTTTCACAAGAAAAGCCAATTCCACAGCTAAACAGTATACATGCATCAGGTGATTGTCACAGGCATTTATGTCTACCAATGACTCAATTTCCTTCCTACAGCCTTTGACAAGGCAAAGGTGAAATACCTTTTTGAAATCCAGTGAGAAGGCATTATGAAGGTACGTTAATATTTGGAGAAGTCATCTCATGTTCTCCCTGGGCACAGCATCCAGCTGTTTCAGAAATGTGTCAAGCAACACATGGAAGTATAAAACTTTCTTAGTTTTTAAACTCTGTCACAAAAACGTTCTGTGGTCAGGACTGATGGAAGGTGATTGGAAATAATTAGAATTTAAATGGCTGCAGTAAAAAGCAGACAAACATCTGTTCAGTTCCTAGAAACAGATTTAATGCTCTTTTGGTGGCCAGCTGAGTGATTGAAGCTGTAGAAATCCAGCTCAAGGAAGGTACTTTTAGCAGTCTACAGGGGTTTTTTTTCTTAATTTTTTTTCAGCTCATGTCGTGTAATGTACTATTGTGTATCTCCGTGCCTTCTAGGTCAATCCAGAGAAACCTCTTTATTGACGAGTCATCTGTTTAACGACAGAACATCAGCATTCCTACAGAACACTGTAAATCACTGCATCTACTGAGACCAGGTGTTTCATCCTCAGATAAGCAGAACTTTTTCTGTATGTACACCTCTTTCTCAGATGTAAACACATGACTTTGCAAGTAACCTGGTAAAGGTTTATTGAT
This sequence comes from Struthidea cinerea, assembly GCA_013397865.1. NCBI lineage: Eukaryota > Metazoa > Chordata > Aves > Passeriformes > Corcoracidae > Struthidea > Struthidea cinerea. Next base: position 366,245 of record VZTI01000074.1, read on the forward strand.
TTCTCTGGGTACATTTTGGTGTTTTGTGTTATCTCATATTCAGGCTCTCACTAGATCAGGCTTCTTTTAATTAATTCGCCACCATTCAGTGAGGAGTTCCAGAGTAGGAACACCATCACTATTGCCTGCTGATATTATGGTAGAGAATAACTACTTGGTTTGCTGTTACTTGTCCCTTTGGGGATGTTGGTGCATGGATTCTTCAGTCATACTTGTGAAAAGCATCCTTGCCCATCATTTATAGGAAGGTACATGCTTCAGATGATGACATTTGATAGTACATTCTGGCCATCTGGTACCTAAAATTTCTCTTCCAGTTTATAAGACTGAGACTCCTTCTTTTTCTGGCACCAGGTGTTTCTCTCATCTGTGATGGCAGAGGGTGATAGACCCCTGCTGCAACATATGGGTACATCATTGTTTCACTTCCTAGCAAGATTTAGCAAACATGCTTCTTTGCAGAGGGTGTCTTGCCCTCCCATCCACAGTCCTTTTCCATTAGGACATCTTCGTCAAAACATCAAAAGAAAATTCAGTTACATAATTTCTTGTTGAACACAACAGCTCCTTAGTCAGGGGTAACTAAGACTAAGTGTTAGTAGGAGAGTCAAGTCTTAAATATATGCAATCCCTTTAAATATATCAGGAAATGTAAGTAAGTGAGCAATGATCCCGTTAGCCAAGTCCTTATGCTCCTTTCCTACTTTCTAATTGGCATCTAGTGCAAAAATTAGGTAATCTGATGCATTTCAGGGTTACTAACCTCTGGTATACCCTCAAATTATTTTTTTTTGGTACAGTACCTCACAAATTGATTTTTCTTCCATCAGTAAGTACTGAAGAAGTTCTTAAGAAAGCTTACGTACCATGATGTCTAAAAATGAAATTTTATAAAAAAGATAAAAAAGGTGTGAATTACTAGAGACACTTATTAATTTGTTTTTCCTGAATTCTAGCAATTTGTTTTTCCTGAATTCTGAAGATAGCACTTCCTATCTTCTGAGAAGCAAGATACTTTTTGTGATTTTCACATCTGTTTACTGCATCATCAGTACACTGATACTGGAATTCTGAAGTTGAATGCATAGAAGAGTGATTTCTGGTCAGACTGCTAATGCCTGTATGCTTAATTGCTCTAGTTCGTCAGTCTTAGTGAAATAGTTGTTAGTGCAATACATGCTTTGTAATGAAGGAAGGAAGCATTATTTGCTATAGTCTGGCATCCGTCTTTCCCAAAGGAAAAAAAGTTATGTCGTCTTCTTCCTCTTCTTCCTCTTCCTCTTCCTCTTCTTCCTCTTCTTCCTCTTCTTCTTCTTCTTCTTCTTCTTCTTCTTCTTCTTCTTCTTCTTCCTCCTTCAAATAAAAAAGGGTATAAAGAACTGAAACAAGTAACTTTAGGCAGACTTAGAGTATTTTCTCAGGTGTCTTTGGTTAGTCACACAAAATCTATTGTCATCACTGTAGACCCTTTAGCTCAGTATACCAGTGTTTATTTCCAACAAATATGTTTTTCTTCTTCCATGAAATAAATGCTTGTGTTGTCAAATGAAGACAGTCAATTTTAACTGTAAATTAGGCAATTTGCGAGAGCACTTTTTGTTCTTTACCCTTCAAACACGTGTTGATAGCAAAAATTATTATTCTGGATAGAACCCAATTATTTAAAAGGCTAAATTCTGTTTCCTTGACCTATTTTTAGTAAAATAAGACTCACTTCTATCTGCAGCTTTGCATATAACAAGAGCCACAAGGCACAGTACCTAACAAATAATTAAATATTATGTGTCCTGTAGCTTCAACATTAAAAGCAGCACAACTGTTACTTTCCACTCCTATCCTTTACTACCCACAGTGCTCTTGCTGTACAGAAACATTTTGTTGGTGGAGGAAAAGACAGTCAGATCTTCTAGACAACTTACAAGTTCTACCCTCAAGGGAGTCACACAATGCAAGAGCAGCTATGGTGTGCTGGACTGAAGAGCTGTTGCCTAGTGAGCCATAGCAGATCCTGAAGGAGGGAGGTATGCTTTAAAAGAGCAATCATATGTATGATTCTTCCTCCCAGTTTCCAATCATATGAGGCTCAGAGATTTCCAGAGGTGGACATAACCCTCCTTGGACTTTGCTGCCCTGAGCTTGCACACTAGCCCTTTGAACCTCAGTAGTCCTTTAGCATCCACAGCATCCTTCAGCCAAAAGTGACTCTTCAAATCATTCATGCTTCACAGATTTCTACCGTGCTTCCCCCAGTTCATCTCTTTCCAGGCTACCAAATTTCAGTCTACAGCCATCCCTTGCAAGAAAGGATGACTCCATCCCTGTGGTCATCTTTCTCTGCTTTCTCCTAATCTTCTCCAATTAGTGGTAGTATTTGTCTAATTCATTATCACATGTTACCTACACATATCTTTTTTAAATGTGCCTTGGGATATTTGCATTTCAATTTGAGCAGCTTCTTCAAAGTGCTGAGTTTTCCTATCACACTGTAGCTAGAGTATGTAAGCAGATGAATTCAGGCTCTGAAGCAGCAAATCTTCAGTTTTGCTTTATGCCTACCTAACAAGGGGTAAGCAATGCCATTACAGACAGGTGCATGTCAAGCCTCTGAGGGTGTGTTTGGTGAAGGGCAGCATTCATCCTGCAGCCTGTTTGTGTGATGCAGCTCTTACAGAGGGTGTCGAGCTACACAACTACCCTACAGGGCACTGCCTGGAAGTAATACACCCTGTACCCCTGCTCCCCCACCCTGCCTTGTCTGTGTCCCTTTCCTATGCTCTATATGAAATTAGGCTGCTGTATCCACATTGAGAATCCCATGACAGTACAATGTTCCTCATTATGAGATTTAAGAATCATTTGAAAAAGTAGTCTACATGAAATCCTGAAGGAGAGCAGTAATTGTCATGAGGCCTGATGACTCTCTTTTCTGTATTCAAGAAAAGCACCTTCTGGGCTGTATGGAGAAAAATATTACTTTTATAATATTTCCCACATGGGTCTGTCTCACTGTAAAGTACAAGGATTGTCATGAAGGGACAGCTGCTGAGAAAGATATTCTTTAGGGCCATCTTGTTTTACTTGCACCAAACAAGTATTATTGGCTGAATTGCTTTAAAGGGAAGCTCAGACAGCAAAGGGAAACTCAGCTTCTTCATTTTACAGCTTTTATTCCCAATTTATGTAAGATCAATAGAGAACCAGCAGCCTAATGTATTACCTTAAGGTGCTACTTTTAAACCTTTGTAGTATGTAAAAACCCAGAAGTTTTGCAATCTCTGCAAGCTGCATTTTTTTTCCCCCTGGAGATGATAATGATCATGGGATTGCATTCGATCCTGGAAAAGAACATTTCTTAATTTTCTTGTCATCACTTCTTCACTACCTAACATGGGGCATGGTGTAGTGTACTGTTGGCACTAACTTGCTGGCCTAAATACAGACAAAGAAAGGATGAGTGAAGTGTGTGGAGTTTTGAAGTGTTGTATAAACATGTATAAATGGAAGGTGACATCTTAAATGGATGAAGGTACCACTGAACAGACAGCTCTTCTCCTAAAGAAAAATTACGGTGCAAGTCCGTCTTGGTGATGTTTGATCATAGGATCTGCACGGAACAGGAAACAGCATCTCCACAGCACCTGCCATGGCTGTCTACAAGCAGTGCTTGGAGTGATACTACCTTGTAAATCAATGAAGATTATACGCAGCAACACTTATCAGACTTCCTTTCTGAACAGTGGTTGTTCAGACAGAGCCTTGGACTCTGCTGCTCTGAGACACACAACAGGACAAACGACCAAGCACATAAAAGCTTAGGTTTTAAAATCGTTCTTGATAGATTCTTATTACAGAGGAGATGCCTCACCTTTCAAGAGAGCTATTTTTGGAAGCCAGAATAGCTGTGTTGTGGTGTCATGCATGGCTAGAGTAGGCTATGGCAAAATTAGTATTTTCAATTCTAGCTTTCCTTTGTATCCTCTGAAAATTCACTTCTTTAGTAGAGACATTAAAAACAATTTTATTCATGGCTGATCCTAGTCTGCAAGCAGGAACAGCATTCAGAGCTGCCGATCAGGGCATAAAAAGCTTTAATGATGTATAACATTACTGCATTATGTTGCATTATATCTCCATCCTGAAATGTTCCATTAGTCACTGAGTCCAGATGCTGGTTTGATCTGCTGACTGTATTTAATCTTCCTTATTAGTATTAGCCTTGGTATGCCTTAGAAATTATTTTGTCTTTGCTTTGTGTCTAGTACAAATTTACAGAGAAGGATGACTGTAAATGTTTACTGACAAGTAAATTGTGAAGGACCTCTATGGTACTTTCAGCTCAGATTATGTAATTTTTATGACTCCTTTCTGGTATAAATGATCCAAACTTGTATTTACTGAGTCTGGGTTTGTTAGCTGAGCTTTGTTCCCTTGTTGCAAATATCACAGACTGTGATGAAAGCGTGTGAAAGCTTACAGAAAAACAGGGAAACTAAAATAGGACCAAAACAATGTCAGCACACAGTATCAGTCCATGGAAGTGCTATGAACCCTCAAAGATTTTCATATCTTGTAGTCTTGGTAGTAAAGGCTGACCACTTCTTGTTCCATTTGAATAGCACTGTACCATTCATCATGTTTTAAAATATTTCAGAAACTATAAACACTTTGTTAAAAAGGGAGTTTTCATACACAACAGGAACACACAAGCTTTTGTCAGGTAGGAATCCAATTTATTTACCTTTTCATTCCTATGGCTCAGCAAGAATACTTAAAATAACTATTTGAATTCCAGAAAGTTCATTACAACTGGGCAAGCTGAAGAACACTATGTATTCATACAAAGGTGTTCAATTGTTTCACAATCTTTATCAAATTTTCAAGGAAACTGTGCAGCCATGTCCTAAGAGAAACTTCTGGCAAGAATAAGTAAATGAGAGGCCAAACTGCTGGAAGTTGTTCAGGAACCTGTGCTACGCAATGTATTCATAAAAAAACTAGGAAAGGAGATGAGTTGTAGGATGATGACCTTAAGGGTAACAAGCAGAAAAGCCAGTGTGAAGATCTGCAGAAATATCTGAGTGATTGAGTGAGAAACTAATGTGAAATTCAGTGCAGGGAAATTTTACATGAAGTGTTCCACAAGTGAAAATATCTGAGCTTTCCACATAAAATAATGGACAATGAGTGGATGATGACTTCTTCAGAGAGAGGTCTTAGGGCTATGACTGATGGTGCCAAGAAAATGTCATCTCAGTGTGAAATAGTGGTCCAAAAAAAAGGCAAGGCAAAAGCTAGCAAGGAACAGAGAACAAACCAGAGGATGTCATAGTGCCACTAAATAACAGTGTTTTCCTCATCCTTTGAATACTGTGTGTAATTTCAGTACTGTAATTTCAGAGCAGATATAAAGGAGCTGGGGCAGGATAACTCAAGGATATTAATAGATCCGGGATTGTTTCTTTACTGGGAACTGCTTAGTAGGGGGGGATGCCTCAACCTGCAAAAGAAAGAAATTTAGGGGTTATTGTAAGATCTACATATGAAATTGTAAGCACCTGAGAGGGATTGATTGAGTTCACTGTCATCCAGTTCTACAATAAAGGGACTTCGAATTCCAAGAGTGGGAACAAGGTTGAATACTATGTGAAATGATTATTCAGGCAACCAGTCTGTGAAACTCCTTGCCAAAGAATACTGCCATAGTGCAGTTTTACGTGGCCCAAGGGCCACTAGGGTTAATGAAACACAGAGAAACACATGCAAATGCAGGAAGCACCCTGAAGTGGAAATACCTGGGGGCTGACAGGTAAAGAGAAGTGTCATGTATTCTTGACCTGTACATTTTTCCCAGGTATCCACTTTAAAATGACTGCAGGAAGCAGGATAAGGAACAGTTTAGACCTTTGGTATGGCACAGTGTGGATGGTCTCAAGTATGTCACTCTCTACATAACGCCTCTAAATATGCTGGCTATGGTAAAGAGCAAGGAGGTACTTTTCTGTGTGCTTCTGACTTCAGAAATAGTGCTGAAGTATGGGGAGGGAGAATTGTCTCGCTAGGTGTAGCTTCTTGTAATCATCCTGGTGATGACAGCACAAAACTTTCCTTTTCCTTATTTGAGTTTTTTTAAAAATTCTTGTTATCTGCAGTAATTTCTCTCTTCACTTCTTGTGAAGACTTCCTTGCTTGAGAGCTTTCTGGAACAATGCAGCACAAGGCAGAAAAATACACTGAAAAATCACAGGGTGTGCATAGCCTCTAACTTAACCACATCATCATCTTGGCTATTAATCTGTGTGTTCATACTGTATAGCTGAACTTCACTTCCTGCAAGGAATGTTTGGCTTTTTGCTGGGGGGGGTAGCCCCAAAGGAGAAGTGAGCTGCTACAAAGAGTTGTAGTCAAACAAGAGTTGCCACAAAGGGTTGTGTTTGTGAAAAAGCATCGTAAGCAGTGTCTTCTGCACTGATAAAATGCAGGCTTTGGAAAATTGAGAGATATCTAACACAAGCTTTCCCCTCTGCAGCGGCGCTGTCAAACACCACCACCCATACATTTGCTCTCACAAACATGAAATCAGTCTAAACCACAGCTGCTGCCGCCACATGCTGTACTCTCTTTCCACACAGAATCACAGAATGGTTTGGGTTGGAACAGATCTTGAAGATCATCTCATTCAACCCCCCGGCCATGGGCAGCAACACCTCCCACTAGTGCAGGTTGCTCAAAGCCCCACCCAGACTGGCCTTGAACATTTCCAGGGATGGGGCATCCACAGCTTCCCTGGACACCTATTGAACACAAGCTTTTCTCTCCCAGCATCTTTCAACAATTTGTGTAAGTGGGCAGTTAGCCAGTCCAAGGAGTTGATCCATCCGGAAGTTAACCTTGCAATGAAAAATTAGTATTTTCAGTTCCATCAGTCCCATCACATGCAAGGGTTCTGGGCAATGCCAGGGAGATGGCCTGTCTGGTATGTCATTGGTTTGTGCCTTACTCACCTCAGTGAATGGTGACTGAGGTCAGAGGACTGTTTTCTGTACAGAAACTATTATTTATCAGTGTTTGGTAAAGGTAAAATGATAAAGCAAACGCTGTGAAGGCTTAGTAACTTCAGTTAAGTCTGACCTTTGCCTGGCAAAAGGTATTTCAAGCATCTCTGCTGTCCTTTGGGAGCATCTTTCCTATTCTCAAAGACTTTTTTTTACACAAAGTCTGGCAAAAATGTCTTTCCTTTAATCCTTCTTCTGGAAATCTATTCTGTAACAGTGAAGGAACTTGTGAAAATAATCCTGATAGGACTATTGCTTTTTTAATGATTGTGTGTTTCTTTTTCTTCCTGTGTACAGATTTACATACTATAAGACACTGCAAAATCAGCCTTTAGCACTTCCCAGTATTTAACCAAGAAATAAATATCTCACCTGCTCTGACCTCCAAAATCCAAGCTATCCTGGGAAAGGTGACTTTTGATTATAAATTGCAACCACATGTTGTATTAAAGAGTATGTCAAAACTGATCTCTTTGCAATTCTCATTTGTGCTAGCATCTGGAATAATTTAAATTATAAATGAAAACCTGACCTTTGTGGTTAGCCAAATCAAAAGCCCTGAAAGGCTTCATATTTAAAGAGTCATTTGATTCCTAAACAGATCAGGAAGTTGGAGAAACCAAAATCTGACCAAATCCTTCAACAGAAAATGAGTAGGACAGGAAAACAAAATAAAAAGGGAGGGTGGGGAGGGGCAGGGAGAAGTATAGGACAAACATGTTTACTTATCTCTAGACAACAAACCCAGACCTAAAAAAAGAAAAAAGTAGTGTATACAGTCTGCTAACACTGAGCAATGAACTTACCTGGTAACCATTTCAATGACAAGCTGTAACTCATACCAAGTTTCCTACCAAGGACTTACTTGAAAATTAAGCACATGTTTGATGTCTTTGACAAGAAGAGATGGGATTATTCATAATGCTTAATATTCAGGGGTAGAATTCACCAGGGTCATACCGAGGGGAACATTCTCCATAAACGCAAATTCCAAATTCCTCATTGGACAAGCCTCTTCTACCAGGACTGCAGGTACTGGACCCCTGCTGTCACTGCGAGCTCAAGACGCCCTGCCCTATACCAGGTGGAGGAGAACTCAAACAGGGCCAGGCAAAAACTGCATGCAGTTTGGAAGCTTTCCAGTGGCTTTTCTCAGTTTCATGAGTAAGAATTGTTAAATATATGCAGTCAGCACTGCATGGAGCAATTCTGCTGAAAAATGCAATATCCTTTCCCTTGATTTAGGCAGGGGATTAATTAAAAACACATATGCATTTACCCTCCTGCCAGAACTCAAGTTGATCTAACTAGGTTGGCAATAAATTTTAACCAATTCCCGAGACATCAGTCTGAATTAGCACAGCATGTTGAGAGGGATGAGCTTAATTCTTTCTTTGACCAGGATGTCTTCAGAGCAGGTAAAGACCTTTACCTTTAAACAAAAGCAAAGTTTACCAGATTATGTGGGTGCAGGAGGATAATGTAGCAGGACATGCAGGCTTCTGTACTGGAGTGGGAACTGTAAATGTCAGCTCAGTATACCAAGAAAGCAGTCAGCCTTAGGAAACTCAAGTTAGGTTATGATGCTGAGTGGAGATTGTCTGTCTAGTGTAAATCCTGGATATTTATTCTGTAACTGTTTTCTTTAAACATGCAGCAAGGCAGATCCTTGCTTTGCCAGTAAGTAAGCATTTGCTCCATTCTCAAAGCCTCTGAATGACAGGAAAGGTCAAAATTGCTGCATAATCACCTCTCAGCCTTTCGAAATTAATAACCTCATAGCTCACTATCAAATCAGAAATTTTTCTTTTTCTTAGGAGTGGAAAACACTGAGTGGCTATAAAGAAGGTCTATTACTATGCTATTCTATTTTGAAAGATACTCAAGTGTTCTGGAAGTAAATCACAAGTTGGTGTTCTCTGATGTAAAATCATATAACCATGTCTTTCTAAGTAGTGGATACAGAAGAAGTGGTTTCGGTGTTATAGAAGAGGCCTGTAAAGAACAAGCTAATGACCTCTGTATAATTTAATAATTCTTATTGTATTTCATGAAAAAAGAAGTTCACATGGAGACATTCACTAAACAGCTAGTTCCTATAGTATTTTTGAATTACACATTTCGTTTGTTTTACAAGACAGCTTGTGGAAAATTGCAAAAATGGAGAAGGAAGCATGGGTTTCTAGGAAAGAATAAGGAAACATGAATTCTATTCCTGTCTTTGCTATATTTTTCCAAATGACCCTGAGCTATATTCCTAACAATTGTGCTCTTTTAGTTGAACACACTAGAATATCCTTTCCCCTCATACTATCTTTGCTTGTCTCACTCAGTAGCAAGCTGCTTGAAGCATGCCAATTCTCACCACACACTATGCAGGTCCTACGACAACGGATATCTGATTTTAATGGTTACCAGATTCATTCGATGAATACCATCCAAAGTAAAGATGGAAGCATCACACAGGGAAAGAAACCAGCGGGCAAATGTCATAAAGGAAAATAAAATAAATGTTTTAAAGGAAAATGTTATAAAGGGAAATAAAAGTTTCAATCTTTTGGGCTTTGTGGGTGGAGGGGAAGGTAAACAGATATGCTGTGGAGCTGAGGGTGGAATAAGTCTGTTGAAATGCATGCAAGACATAAAACACTGGGCTCACAATACAAGAAGAGTGCATCTTATTTTTTTCCCTTTTCTGCTTCCATTTATTGCATTGGAAGATGCCCCTGGGAATGCACGCCCCTCCTCCTACTATCAGACACAAGGAGGTTAAAAAAAATGAAATAAAATGCAGGCAACTCCTCATAAATGTGAAGACTGCTCGGCTTATGAAGTTGCAAGAGCAACCCATGCAAGTGTATCTCCCAGTTTTCAACTATTGTAGGCTTAGGAACAAAATCACAAAAATATTTTCATAGGAAATAAAGCTAACCTGTAAAATTTGTCTGCAGAACTCTCAGGGGTAATGTTAATTTCATTACTTTATAATCAAATTCCTTCCTAAGAGCAAATTGAGTGCAATTTTTCTTTAATCACTACCCCTTTCTTCCGCCTGCCTCTGCACATGAGTACTGCTATGAAAACTCAGAGAGGAAAAAAATCTTCTGAGATAGCTTATCTTTAAAGGCTACAGCCAAGTCTAGAAAGCTTTGTTCCCAAAATGGAAAATGTTTCTCTAAGTTAAATAATTTTAAGACTCTTTCTTCAGTTTCATCTGCTTTTCCATTCTGGAGTGTTTAGTTTAAGTTACCGTGTGAGTGTTGCAGTGGTGGGCTCACATAATGTACTGGTGCCCTTCTCACCTGCTACGTTCACCTGGCCTGGGGGGGACATTTCCTCTGATAACACCTCACAGCCCAAGGGCTTCCTCATTCCCAAAGCCGAGAGCAGTAAAAAGCATCAGTCCAACACTACTTGCATATAAATGCAATACTATATCTGGTGTGACACTGCATGTACATGTAGTCTGATGGCAGCTACTATTACCACCACTACTAATGAGGACAAATTTGCTATTAAAAATGGCTTGAAAAATTCTTCAGCCTTTACCATATATGGTTTCTCAGTGTATCTAAGCCCTCAAATCCTTCCTTCTGGCTTGAACACATCTATATGCCATCTCCTTATAAATCAGACCAGCAAAAATAAACAGGGCACAGCTTTCACTTGCTGCAGGAGGGGCGTGAAAAGGAAGGGGCGAAAGGTGAAGAATTGCAACAAAGCACAATTCCTTCTGCTTTCTGCTATGAAATACCAGAGAACTGTTTTCACTTTTCCTCTCCTTCCTTTGTCCCAAATCACTCTCCTCTCCCCTGCCTCACAGATCCTGGCTTCTGGATAAGAAGAGATTTTTTTACTCCTCTGGAGGAAAATTCATTGACTTAATTTAATATTTGCTTCATTCTCAAGATATGATACTGTTTTCATGAAAAAATAGCACACCAGCAATCTTTTTTTACCTGGGCACTATAAGTCAGCTTTTTCTGGATAGGTAACGATCTCAAGAAGAAAAAAGAAATAGGAGTGCTGCTGTCATTTCAATAATTTTTTTACAGAAAGTTTTCAGGTTGAGGTCAGTAATACCCACTGTTTTTCACTAATGCTTGCCTAAGTGCTAAAGCTGATGATAGCATGTTGCTGTGGCCAAACACCACGGGCTGTGAGGCAATAAAAAACCAAATAACTTTTCTTATGTATGATGAGCTACAAAACTGTCACATATAACAGCATCACCTCAACTCTGAAAAGCCTGGAATATTTTTTTATACCACACTGATTGCCTGCCTTTATAAAGCAGTGGTTATTGCTGTGTTGCATCCAAATGAAAACTATTTCGTTGCCTAATTAAGGCAGAATAAATGTACTAAATGAAAGGAAAATATCCATCCTGTGTTCTCCTTTCCCCAGCCCTTGATTCTGCACTGAAGCTGGGGATATTTTATGAAGGTTAACCAAAATATTTGGAGCAAAGTCTGCTTTTTATAAACCCTGTCTCTGTCTAACCTTTCTCTCTCAATAACATGAAGAAAAAATATACAGTACTGAATGTCTGGCGGCAGCTCCCAGCCACTGTGAGACAGTTACACTGCTGCTAAATCACATTAGCTGGAAGTTTGCAACAGTGAGATATTCTTGAATGTTTCGCCCCTGTTTCCACACAGCAATGTTTGGTGTGAGATTTTTGCTTAAATTTCCCTTTGCACAAACCTTTCCCCATTATTTATGATGGCTATCCATTTTTACAATGATGCTTTTAAAATATGTTGGTGAACAAGCTTTCTGTACTTGCTGTTGTTTCTCAATGGAAAGTTTCTGAAACTGTTCCAAAGTCCTCTTTGGTTTGCCTGCCAGTGAAAGCCTCGACCTGTCTTCACTCTCTACTCCATTTTGGTTTGTTAAATTTAGTTCTGTTTCTTGATTAGGTGCAAGTGACTGAACAAGTTTTTCCTGGACGATGTGTACTCACAAACATGTGCTTGTTGCAAGTTGAAACAAGCTACTGGATGTCTATTATCCCCTTTGTGGGCAAAAAATTCATAAATCAGCAAAATCGGTGAAAACAATTCCAAAGGCAATATATACTGTGAAAAATCCTTCTCAAGGCCTGATAAAGTAATGAACAAATATATTTTTTTAAAAGATATATGTAGACTATGACTCCAGAATAATTTTAAAATAGATAGATAAGTATTGTTCAAGGAAATCAGTGCTCTAATTCTGTCATGGACCCAGAAAAGCACTCAGGTTGATGCTCAACTTTAAGCCGATGCTAAAACAGGGCACTGATAATGGGTTTATTTTAGTTTTAAGGAGGACAGCTGTGTTTATTTCTTTTTCTCCTTAATATTGGGCAAGAGTGCCTTGAGCACTAGGTTAGATGTTTTTGTTAACTCCCTAAATAAATATAAATAATAAACTAAATAATAAAATATTAATTTGGCCAAAACCTTTTCCTCCTTTAGCTCAATAATCTGATGAGTCATTTTTTTCTTGCTTTCCATTGTCCCACGTGTACTGTGATGAGATATATGCTTCTTAACTCCTCAATAAAAACAAAATGCTTTTATGAAGTCTCTGTTTAAATTTGTAATGTTTACCTATTAATTTCCTAGTCTTTCAGTGTTTGTTTTTGGTAACAGCTGGCATTGCATTGCATCCCAGTATAAAAAGGATGGCTCTGGCTCTATCTGCACCCAGGAGCACTGCCTAAAAAGGGAAGCAAGCATCCACCCTCCTTTAGCCCACACAAGAATGTTTGCACATGAAGACTGCTGATAGCTCCCAAAACCAAGGGGCTGCTTATGCTTATCTATTCTCTGCTCTGCTGTTTGCTGTCACCCAGGGGAAGCCTGGTGACAGCAAACAGCAGATGGTCCTGCTCAGCTACCAGGCCCTATTGCACAGCCAGACTAAGACTTGTTATGGTCCAAAGACCTTCTAACGGCTGCCCATTGCCCCCTCCTCTTCCTCCCAGTCCAGAGATGGTGCTGTGATACTGAGAGGCCTGGGCCAGATTCTGTTTACCGTTGGACTGGATGATTTGAAGGGTCTTTTCCTGTGTAAATAAATCTGTGATTCTGTGGACAGTACTGCCAACATCCTCAACCATTCTTGACTGTCAGTTTGTCCTGAGATAGACGTTTCTCATCCATTTTTAAATCAGAAGCACTTGGGTCAGTGATTAAAGAAGTATGTTGCATACATGTTTACATTTTGATCAAACATTTCTTTTGTGACTAGCAGTTAACTTTCAGGTTTTTTGTGTATGTATGTTTCAGAGCAATTTAAGTAAATAAAAATAGCTAAACTAGTGTAACAATAAGAAGAATTGGGTTATCAGTTTGCTTTCTACTGGGCAAAGAAGACAAAGCCCTCTAGAGCTAAATTTTCTAAGACAAGACAGTAGTCTCTAAATGTGATTGAGCAGCAGTAGATAATTAGATTACATAAATGCTGGAAAAAATGCAGTGTACCAGTGTTTAAAGGGCTTATGGGAGAACCATTCTTGCTGTCCATATTCACCATCAACAGATATTAAGCGCAGATGTCGTTGCTTGCTAGTGCTGAAAGCAGCTGGTTTATTCCAGCTAAAGAACTGGCCCCAAAGCACCTTTCATTCACTCCATTTTAAGAGAGGTTTATTTGTATTTATCAGGATCAAGAAGACCTGCACCAGGGTGAGAAACAAGCCAGATCCCACACCCACTGACAGGTGTTCCAGCAACCTCCTCACCTCTCTGCCTACAGAAGCCTCATGGAAGCAGGTAGTATAGCTCCCAGTCTTAATTTTAGCCATTTAAATGTATCGTCAACTCTTAGGGGAACTGCTTCAAGGGTCTTCATATGACCCCCAGAAATACATCATTACCATGTGGTTTGGTGGCCAACAAGACCAGTAAAGGTACAGGAATTTCAGTCAGGAAGCCCTTAGTGTAAGGCTGTTGTCATATTCCTCCTGACATTAATGGTGACCTCAGTAATCCAAGCAAATTTAGCAGTGGCCGATCAAAGTTCTGCTGCTGTCTCCACTCTCTGAGATCACCATTCGGATGCAGAGCTACTCTCAAATAAAAGCCAGATGTTGAACTGACTCCATTTCCTGGTTAGCTGAGATGTCACTTTGAGAGCTGACTGGTCCTGGCCCAGAAACTGCACCGACCTTTCCAGTGGGACATCAAGGCAAATAGAATAAAAGGCACAAACTAGTGCTGCTGCTGCTGAGGACAGATTATCTCTTAGGAAGTAGTCCTCTCACAGAGAAGGGGTAAAATTACTGCAGGGAAAGTAGCTGTTTGTTCCTCTGCTGCATTACATCATCCTCTTTTAAATCAAGCAATCTGCAGAGCAGACACAAGAAATGCTTCTCATGGCTAATAACCCTAAACACTCTTAGGGTTCCATAATAAAATATGCTGCTCCTGGTTGGAGGCAAACGGGCAAAGACAACCTCGATCCTAATCCTGGCAAGGCTGATATGCCTGTACATTCTTCTGATAATTAAAATCTTGAAAAAAGGTTGATAAAACTCAGGGAAAAAAAACGACCCACCAATAAAAAATGAGGGTTTTTTTTAGACTTTCTTTTTAATGTCTGTTTTTGAAAATCCAATTTTATTTCAGTTTGCAATGTTTAGATTTTTCTTAAGATTTTTCAGTCTGTAGTTTTTATCCAGAAAGACTGGATAGTCTTCTTTTTATCTCATGAAGTTTGAAATTCCCAGCAAAAGAACCTATTCAACTTTTAATTCTGGAAATATTGTTGTGATTTCAGCAACAGTAACTTTCATTTCTGTACAGTTTAGTGTGTGAATATTGTGGAAGTCAGCTCTCCTGAGTTATAACTCTCTGCCTCTTGAAAAACCATCAAAACAAAACTGTGATAAAATATGATTAAATCCATTTTGTCAGCTAATCTTCTGACTCCCCACCACTACTTTACACAGACAAAACTCCTCCAGCCCATATGCAGTCAGTTGGTTTAAGCTGTAGAAAAGATGTGTTGTCAGATCAAACACTTGATTTTAGCACAGTCCTGCTAACACTCCTTCCTTGCACTGATTTGGTGAGAGCTCAGCTCGAGACATCCACAATAATTTTTGTCCAATAAAGGGCTGCTATCAAAATTTAAAAATTCAGGGTTTGTCTTATATTTTCCAAAGCATGCAAACATTGTTTTGAATCTATAGCATTAAATGTGGTCTGCAATTTTAATTTACTAACCCCCTGTCTTGATTACCCCTGGAAAATGGTTTTATGTGGTTAAGGCCCAGTCCTTGGATTTCAGCATAAATTTGTTTTGCTGCTTTGGAGTCAGCAAAATGAATGGATGTGCTCCTTATGTGAGAAAATGTACCTTTCACAGTTTGTTTATTCTTTGTCCCTGATCCCTCCTTTATGAGATCCTCATGTGAAGTCTGAATTTGAATTTCTAGCTTCACACTCATTTCTCTGGAAGCTGACTGAGCACTAGAGGAGACTTCGGAAGAGGTGGCAAAGCCTTGTACACACCCTGCTCCAGTCTCAGGACTAATAGCAAAGAAAATTCCGATTGTTCTGTCAAGAAAATGCTTGTTTATAAAAATGCTTGTTTATAAACATTCCTTCTTTCCAGCTTGTAGGTACCATGCATGAAAGTAATTTTAAAAATACTTATTTTCCGTTTTAATTCCCTTTAAACTCTGAGCTCATTAAAAATTACTGCAGGTCTATTGAACTTCAGTTCTTTAAGATATAAATTCTTTAAAAGATCTGGAACAAACCCAGCTCCAAACTACAATGGTAAATATTAAATGTTACCATAACAGAAATCAGACGCCATTGGGTTTCATTGTGCCGATGGCTACGCATGGGGCCAGAATTTGCCCACACTATATTTTAAAGACAGTCAGATGCAAAAAGTATGAAGAGAAAACATTGTGTCCTTTCCTGGAGGGGAGAATACTATGACAGTAGAAAAGACAGAACACCCTCATGCCTTTTTTGATATCCTCTTTTTCTAAAAATTACTTTTTTCTATTTCACTGTGTCACTGTGCTCCCTTACCCCCACTTGGCTCCTTACAGGGGAGGTTTGGCCATGCCCAGGTGAAGATGGCATGTCTTAGTGTCCCAGCCTGTCCACTAGAATTTTCAGACTGGAAGAATGTTTCCTGTGATGCCAAATGACAAAGACTCCCTCCCATTTCCCATTTGCCCACAAAACCTCCGTGGTCCAAAAGACAAGTTAATCCTTAAAGGTTTGGAGTTCTGATTTAACCTACTTGCCAATGCACCAACAGCATGGTGGAGTGGGGACAGGTCTCTAAAGAAAGTTCTTTCCACCTTTTCTTCAATATATGAGGAATATATTTGAATCTCAAAAAACACCCCAAAAAACCCCCAAAACAAAACAAAACAAAACAAAGCCCTAACCAAATTTAAAAAACCAACAAAATAAAGCCAAAAAAGCAGATTTTTATAACCCATTTATTTACATGTACACTTTTTCAAAGCAATACATACCAGAATACAAAAGAAACCCTATAGCATCGCAGTTTCTCATTTAGAATTATTTTAGCAGAAGGACCATCTGATACTGGTAATAATAAAAACTTGCTAGACAGCCACATAATATGCCAAGGGTTGAACATACAGTTGATTCTAAGCAGTAGTAGAAACATTTAAGTTACTCCCCAAAACTTCTGAATTGGCATGGAATTACACAGATAATTGCAATTTTACCATGCTTATGAGCTTTTGTGTCACTAATAACAAAAATGTATATTTTCATTGCTGGAATGGCTGCTGGATTAATGAAGTGTTGTGAAAAATACTGGGAATGGTGTCACTGTTCAGCACCACTTAAAAGTAAAGTGTGGTATCAGTACAGAACCGGCATAGTGATTCTGTCTCTGAAGTGCTTGTCCCTCAGAATAAAAAGACAAACAAGAGTCCCATTTTAATTTAATTTATTTAAATTTAATACTATTCATTTTAAATTTTTTATTTTCCCGTTTATTTCTATTTGTTCTTCCTTTTTTTCTTTCCCCCCATCTTTAATACTTTTCAGCATGGACTTGTGAGGGAAAGAATAAAGGGCAAGAATCCTGATCTACAAAGGTCCCATGGCACTTCCTGGAACCAATATGGGCTAGTACGACTCAGCAAAATCCCACACTGGCTCTGAGTCTGTCCTGCCTGGGAGGATCAGCACTGGTATTTATAATGCCCCCAGCACTGCAATAGGAGAGGAGGAAACTGTTGACCTGCAGATACATGCAGCCTCTGCTAAGGATTGTGATGTCTGAAGCAGCAGCAGGAGTCACTTTGAGCTTCACTTGCAGCATCACTTTTTCTATAGCCTACTTCCTGATTCTTCAGAAAAAAAAATTAAATAAATTAAAAAGAACTGAGAAATTCAAGGGGCAGCTCACCAAAGGCGGACCTCCAAAGGCCCTGTGGCACACAGTGGGAATTCCTACTTATGTCGATGCACAAAATCGAGAACGTACCTGAATGCAGTACAGAATTCTCAGGGAGAATGTTTCTTCAATATCTGTATGTTCTCTGAAACCAAACAAATCCAAATGCCTCAAAACCAGATAACAATCTTCTGCTTCAGGCTAATAGAGGTATTGTGAAAGTAAAAATGTCTTCAGGGAACCTCACACAAAATCTAGCTCCACTTCTTTCTTTCCCTGTGCTTGGTGCTCTATGATGATATGTGTACTACCAAGCATTTGTACTTGTTTGATTTCAGAGAGTAAGTCAGAAATTACTTAGCATCGAGTCTTTGAAAAGTTCCTTGTTGAGAAGCAGCGGCATTAATTAAGAATAAGAAAGCCTCACAGCAGGTTTGGTGGCTTAAACACAAAGCAGCTTCCCATACCAAGAAATATACAGATATTGAAGAAGGGAAGCATCCTCACTGAGAATTCTGTACTGCATTCAGGTATGTTCTCGATTTTGTGCAGTGACCTAAGTAGGGATTCCCACTGTGTGAATGCTGGGGCTTGTGACTTTAATCTGCAGCACACATGTGTGATGATTTAATGGCCCTTCTGTTTAGTTTATAGCCCATCCACTCACCCAGAAGCAGAGAGTAATGATCACAACCCGGGACAGTTGCAAAGCATATGTGGAAGGCTTTTCAGCCCTAAGGCTCTAATCTCTTCTGTTAGTTACCACTGCCATGTGGCAAGGCTGTTACCATCCCTGACTCTGAAGCACAGTTCACAAACTCCTTACACTTGGTTTATGCAAACCTCTACAAGGCTGTGCTGCTTTGTTATACAGGCAAGAAGATGCATCAGCCTTTACTTCCCCTCTTTTCTCGCTGTGCCCAAGAGAAAATTATTTGTCAATGTTCATTTATGAAATAGTAATTGAATTCTTCTCCTAGTGATTAAAGAAATGACAGATGTTGACATGTACAGCTTAAATGAAAACAAAATGCTGACCAAACCAGTCATGGAGAGGGACCACTGTTACCTCCTGATGCAAACTACAGACTCCAGATGAATCCCAGATGCTCGCTGGAGTATGCACAAAGAGGACTGTGTTTATTGTCACTGCATGGTTATCTCAGTGGTATGTCCAATATAAAATGATGAAACTTGCTTTTAAGCTATTTATCAGATGAAAAAACAAACCAAAAAGCTTAGGAGTCTAGAAGGTGTCTTGATTGACAAATGAGATTTTTAATAGGAATTATATTGAAAACTCTATGAGTTTAGAATCATTCTTTTTGAAGAGGCCCTTTGTTTATCTTATTTACTTTTTCTTGTTTCTGTTCACACCCTGTCAGTCTTTCTAACTAGGATTTAGCATTGCATTACAAGAAGAGTATGAAAACTGTGAGGAGGAATCTAAGCTAATATTTCTGAGGGACATTAACTTTTAATGTGACATGGTCACTTTGAGGAGAATTCAATTCTATTTCAGCAAAAACGATACTCTAAGTTTGCAGAGAAAAAAAATGTGGTTTAATTTAAAAGATTATTAAAGCTGATGACTGATTCTTTTCCTATTAAAACATAGCTTTTGTGGAATTACAACCTATGGAACCTAGGCACATTCTTCTGAACGAGTCAATTGTGGGAGCTGTAGTAAGTTATCTGGAAAACAGGAGTTTTGATAATAGAAGTCAACAAAACTTAAGCAATGCAGGGTCAGGCCTCCTCCTGGTTATGAAGAGATCTGCTGATTTACACTAGCAGGGAATGTGTTCTGTAAATTTCTCAGTTATTTTAACTAAACAAAGAAAATACAATTTTTAAAGGTTTTTTTTTTAATTTTTTTTTTCTTAATTCACGCTCTACACAGCTCTCCACCCATATCTTGAAAATCTGCTGGCAATACTTAGGCTGGAGCATACACTTAGGCACCAGGAATATATTTTGGAGAGGGAAGGTTTTATAGTGGAAAGACTGACATACTCCAAACTATTCACAGCAAATGTAGTGAAATAAGGGAAAGGGAAAACATACAAAGAACAAAATGTATTCTTACAGGAAAGTCCATGAGAAACTGCATTCCAGTTAATACTGGGTAATCCCAAGAAAAAGTGATTTAGCTTATTATTTTCTTGCCCACTGATACTTTAAAGCTAAATGTTACTCCAATGTTTGGGTTTTTGCACAGATACCCCCTAGCAGAATGATCATCTTAAGGCTTATTTTCCATGACCAGTATGCCTGGTATTTGATTCTTTCTTCCTGTTGTGGGATTTACAGTCAGGCTGAGGATTATAACATAGTTCATCTTCCAAGAATTCTGGAGCAAACCTTACTCTGCCAATCAGAAGACTGATATGCTTTCTAGCTATGATTCATCTTATTTTGTCTTGAACTCCAAAGTGCTCATTCACCAGGTAGAAAACTACAGAATTTCAGCAGTCTCCATTTAAAACTTGACTCAGATTTTTAAATAAAAATTTTTGAAGAAGTAAGTGTGCAAATGCTTGTTGGTAGCAAGAATCGAATAATACTCAGAATCAAGGATTAAACCAGAAGAAGATTGAAAACTCCACCTTGGCTGGTTCAAGTCATCAAGACTGTATTAAAAAGAAGGGAAAAAATGTAAAGATTTGTAGATTTACTTACTTCACCTTCTAGCATTCACCCCTAGCCTGAGGAAGACTGTAAGGGCTGCAATTCCGTTGAGTTTGAAACCAGTATTTAGAAAACAATCATTCTGTATATTTGTGTCTTGGTTTTTTTTTGTGATATTTTATGTGTATTTTGGGGTATTTTAGTTAATTTCTACAGAGATCATCAATTAAATATTTGGTTTGAAAAATACATTTAGCATGTCCTAGTGCTCCCTAGGGGGATAGTGCTATTTATGTCTCTACATTCTTTCACTTCTATGAAAGGAATGAACTAAATATGGCGAGGGGGAGGCATGTTCCAGGCATTGTGGGTCTTAGCAAATCTGCAGCATCCAAATCATTGCAGACCACTGGGAGTGTTGGGAGTGCAACTGCCTGAGTTAAAGTCAGCCTTACATGTATGATTTTGAAAGCAGATTGTGAGTCAACAGCCAGCTACAGCTGTGGGAAAAAAAATCTCCAGGAGTTTACAGGACAACTGAGTCTTATCTGGAGAAAAACAACATGATAGTGTTCTGCCTTGCTGTGAGGATGGGACTAGGCCTGCCCTTCGATTGTGCTGGCAAAGTCACTGCTTGCTGACCCCCTCTTCATGCCCCTGCTGTGTCCAGCTGGAGAGTCACCTGTGCAGGGTTTTGGTTCTCCCATCACTGGCAGGTAACCCAGCCTGCAAGATGTGACACAAGCAAGCAAACTTGGACAATGCTGCCAGGGCAGTGAGAAAGGGAGTCAAAGATAATGGATTAGCAATTCCAGGGAGAGGTTACTCCCATTAGCCATTAAAACTATTTTCCATAGCATTCAGGGACATTAATAATACTGTTAATTACACCAATTAACATCCTTCCATGGTAATATGAATTATAATTAGTGTGAACATTTTGCTAATTAAAACTTGAATTAACCCCAGTATCAGCTAATTAAATTAGAACCACAATCAGTTTACTTTAGAAAAAAACATGTAAAGCTGTAAAGCTGCCCATTTTACCTTGCATCCCCTCCTCCCCATCGCCACCCTGCCCCTAAGTCTGTCACTAACCATGACTCTCCATGGTGCCATTTCATAGCAGCCCTGTGCAAGGATTTCTTGTGCTTAGGAGTTGTGCTCAGGTGATTGACCTGCTTAGCTGTACTATCAGCTCCTTGGCAGGAATACAGGGCATGGCATGAGGTGATTTTTCGGGTAAAGAGCAATGTCTTCAGACAGAACAAGGTGAGCTGACAAAAAATGCCTTCTGTTGGCAGAGATGCATTGGTAATGCTGGTTTTGTGTAGGGCTACTTCTTGTCATTGTTGTTTTTTTAAAATTGTAGTAGTGGTGTTAGCCAGAGGTGTGCATTTATAGCCCAGATCAAACTTCATGCTATTGGTGAACTTCGTAGCATTATTTGGTACTGAGATTTCCTTTACTACATCAAGCCAATGGGCACAGTTTCTTTTCTCTCAACACTTTTCCACCTTAGTGTTTTTCTTCCTTTCATTGCTATCCTCCACGAGCAGTATTTAGGAGCATCAAGGGAAAATCATTCATCCTGTATTCCCATCTTGGTTCTCCCACTACAGGACTCTCCCTCACTACCAATTTCATCATATGTGAATCAAGACAGTAGTAAAAAACATATTTATAAAATGTATGAATGTAGACAAAAGTGTTATCTCCAATTTCTCTTTTCTCAATATTTCACAAATAACCACAGAATAATAAATGCTCTTTCTGTTGAAATAGATTTTTTTTAACATTAAAAAATTGCAGAATATTTGGATATGCTTATTACACAGAAGCAAAAGCTAGAAGAGCATTTTGAGACTTGCATAGTTAATATTGATTTTAGTAAGCATAATCAGTCGGCTTTCACAGCTGTTGGCTCAGAGAATTAACAGGTGTCACTAACAAAATAATCATATTGTGCCTTTTTATTTACTCGAGGTCAGTAAAAGGGTGCAATTGAAGTCCCTAAACTATTACAGCTATAATGCATTTCAGAAGAATTTTGGAAGTGGAGAAGTCTCATATTTTTCAAAGATAGATACTTTTTTTAGTCATCCAAAGAAAAGGAATTTATCCCATTTTTTAAAAGAAAAATCAACTGATGTTCTATCTTCTTGTTACCTGACTTGTTACACTGAGCTGTAGTGCCTGAAATAAAGTGCACAGTAAGTAAAAGTACAAGGAAAAAGAACATGTTGTTCTAGGAGCTCTGAAGTGAGGAAGATTTTAATCTTAGAAGCCATTTAGATGCTACGGAGATGGTTACCATAACACTGTGACAGTGTCAGGTGTAATAAGTGTTTCTCCTAGGTGATCAGGAAAACACGTATCACTCTTCCATCATGCCAAGAAAGCACAGTTAAATCACAGACATGCCTGGGCAGATCCCTCTGTGTACAGTCATGGGTCTGTAAGCATAAATAGCTGCCTGAGCACTAATTTTTCCACTGAAGCCAAGGCCTTGAAGAGGAGCAAGGACACAGGACTGCTGCAATGTCTTACTGGGGGAACTCCTTGATGTTTAGGGCATGCTGTCCTTGAGGGACAGAAAACTTCTGTGTCTGAGCATTATTCCTCTGTGAGCTTCACGCAAGTTTTGATCATACTAATCTCACCATCAGTTTGTTCAAGGAGATTTTTCATAGGATGCATTGAGGTAAAAGTCTCATCTCACACTGGGTGGACATGAGGAAGAACTGGCCTGAAGATGTGGTGCTCTGGGCTGTCTCTCCCCTAATGACTTTGGGAAAAAATGTTTAGAGATCATTATCAATATTTGTCAGGGAAATTGCTCTGATTTCATATTGCACCAACACATCATTGCTTGAAAGAAACAGCCTTGAAAGGATTTGTGTGTGCAATTTCCTTTGCTTTCTGAGTTGGATAAACAGCTCAGTGTGTTTTCATGGGGATATTATTATCTTCCTTGTCTTCCTTTGTCCATTTGTGCTAAAAGCAGTGGAATTCAAACTCTCACACAAAATGTAAACTGTTTCTGGGTGGGAACTGGTAGACCTCAGCATGACTTCCTTGTCATTTTGAGCATGTACATCACACTGTTCATCCTGATGACAGACACATGTTTTCAAGCAATTATGCTTTCTTCTACACACTGCCCAATCCAACATCCGTTCATGTGAAGACGAAGGACTCCTACTGATTTCACTGGTCACAGCACCCCAACCCTTCTCTTGTAAACCCCTGCTCCTTCAAGTGGTTTTAATTCTGAGTTAAGATTCCTTACGGTGTGTTAAATGCAAAGACTTAGGCCACCTTAACTTTGGAGGGCATAAAATTTGGGTCATGATGGTGAAAATGCGCATGTAAGTTAGGAAATCATATATATTTGTCCATTACAATTATGCTGTTCACCAGCTCCATAAAGCTGCCAGAGCCTTCCCTTGAATGATTAAAGGGAATTAGAAGTAAGTATGACTCAAAACAATCAACTGTTTCAAAGCAAAGCTGAATTCCTCGAGGTTAAGCAGCAGTAAAACTAGTGATAGGAACACAGTTGGGAGGTTGAGATACACTTGTTGTTTCAGCTCATGTCCAGTTATAAAAAACATTGTCCTTGAAACTTGGCAATTAGTGATGGTAGAAGTAATTCCACAAAGAGATGATGGGATTTAGACAGGTAGTGGGGAAGTGGGGAGGAGTAGGGGAAGGTTTCGAGGTAAACAACCTGCAGAGTTCTTTCAGTATACAGGTACTTATTTTTTTGCAAGGGTGAAATAGAAAGGAAAGGACCCTTTCACTTTGATTCACTTCTAAGAGCATATACAAAAGCTGTAAAGCTGTTTTAAGTGTTCATGATGGTGAAACACCCTGGTGCCTCTGTCTGAGACAGCCATAAATGTCCCTGAAAGAAAAAGAGTCCTTTCACAAAATCTCATGTAGTGACCAGACTGAAGAGTTATAGCACAAATCACATCACTGTTTTAAGCTGCCGAAGTGGTGTTGAGAGCCATCCTTAGTTCAGTGCAACCTGTCCCCTGGTGGGCAGGGAAAGCTGGGAAGCAGGAGGAGGGTGGTCATCAGAGGAACAAGTAGCTTGCAGGGAAAGGATTTGAGGATGCTTACAGTTTTCCAGCCCAGGGAGCCTGTCAGGACAAGTGTTGAAACACACAACCACTTTGTTAGCCACCTCAGCAGCACCACTCGTGGGAACCAAATCATAAGACATGCCATTAAAAGGAAAAATTAGAAGATGCTTCTCTCACAGGTATCAGTTTGGCTGGTCAGACACATCTAAGTTGGCCTTCATAGAGCAAAAGAGTACTACTGCAAAGACAGATGTCTGCAGACATTGGCATAGTGGTGAGTTCAATCACCAGAGTCAGTGATGTCTGTTCTCTTTGTGCATCTCTTTTTCATATGTTCAGTGGAGTTACAAAATGTGGAAATGACCTTGGAAGACTAGGTCATCTGTCCTTTGTTAAGGTGTAGCCTCACAGAACTGGCTGAATTTAGGCTGTTGGGTAGGTGAGATTGTAGGACTGGTCGGATCAGCTTGTCCAAAAGACGGCAAGACACTTCTGTTCAGGCAATAGAAGGAACCAGACAGAAACTCAATAGGACTCAGAAGGAAGTAAAGGGAAATATGGACCTTTTAATTTATTTCCATATTTCTCTTCCCATCTTGGCCTCCTATGAAAGCTTTGCTTCCCATGGTATCAGTGTTTACCCAGTTTTACGTTCAGTTCTATCCTATTGTATCAATATATTTATTTTTCTTCCTGACCTAGGAAAATTATTATTATTATTATTATCATTATAATGGTTTTTTGTTTGGTTGGTTGGTTTTTTTTCCCTGAAAAATGCATAGGACACATCAAAGGGAAGGACTTTGAGCAGTGTGTGCTTTCACAGAAACCAACACGGTCTGCCACTGCTGGTCTGCTGGGACTCAGGGTCCTCCACAGGACAGGACTGTGTCTTTCTTACCTACAAATATGTATATATCTGGATACCAGTATATAGCTGAAAATATCCAGAGACAGCTAATTTTATTAGGCAAAAGAGAAGCCACATGGATATTGAGGGCAGAGTTAATATTGGAAGCTGAATCAGTTTGGTGAAGAAAAGAGGAACACTACATTTGTTCAGTTTTTAAATTATGTGTGCCTAGTTTGGACTTGTCTCTTCTTTGATGTAATCGTCTCTCTTTCCTACATCTTACCTACTCTGCTTTTAAATTCCAGGAGTGGTCATAACATAGGAGTGCAGGAGAGCCTGGACTACAACAGACTGAGGGTCCATCTACTCTGGTAACATTCAATAGGGACCTAAGGAAGAGTGAAAATAAAGGCAGGAGCAAAGGTTATTTACCACAGCAGCCTCCCAGGCAACAGCTACTTTCAGCTCAGGTCACATGCAAACTCTCTGCTTGTGGTAAATCCTCTGCTTCTGTGAAGCATGAACAGCTTCCAACCTGCCCTTGAAACCCCACCAGCTTTCAAAAGCCATTTTTTCAACTTTCTCTGTGCATCCCACAATTTCATGCTTTGAGGGAAGCCTCACAGATTCTCTGGTGAGGCTCCCTCCATAGTACAGGTGTGTGCCAAGACGTGACCTGTCTCCTCGGAGCCAGTCTGTCTGGGAAACATCCATTCATTAGTTATAGGCTGCAACTGTACCTTCCAAAGATAAGGAAACATCATAACATTGTCGCAAATCATCAAAGGGGAGATACTTTGATACTGCTAAATCCATTCTGCCTAGGCCAGTGGCGTGTCATGTCTTCTACTCCAGAGGGTGTGTGCCATGGAGAGAAAAGAAATTCCTCACCCTGTGACAGAAAGGGTGTAAAAACCCCCATGTTATCCTGGCCCTTGGACTTTAGGGACCTAAACACAGGTGGACGAAAAAACTGCCCATTGGAGTAGCTGGAGTCATCAGGCTTAGTGGCAGAAAGGCAGAATCGATGCAGGGAATTTTCTCCAATTAAATAACATCTTCAGGAAGAAAAAAGCAAAGCTGGATGCTGTGGATGGTTGTTGTCACGGCTGACAGGTGCAGACTCTCTTTGTAGAGAATGAGGGTTTGTCCCTTGGGAGGCTACTGGTTTTCATAGGTAAGGGAGGAGGAAGGAAGTATGTATGATACAGCGCATTCTATTAAGGCTTCTGGGAGCAGGGAAAGGCTAGTTATGTGCTCAAGAAAGGTCTTACACCTAAAAGGGCACAGAAAATGGGGGAAAATACATAAATGTGACCATCTTCAAAGACATAGCTGCTGTTTGCCATGTGCTTCCAGAAAGAAAAGAGAGTGAAATTGCAGGAAGGAAGAGAAAGCAGGTCTCCAGTTATTTATTTTGACATTATTTTAGCTTCTTATATTTCTGGCAGTAGCCTTTCACATGTCAGATCTCAGGTTTGAATTCCTTTGATGATGCGCTTCTTATGGTCTTAGACCAAACTACACCAGACTTCCAGGTAAATTTAGGCTATGGAGTTCCAGAGCTGTCAGTGTAATGGCTTTCATTGGCACTGACTTAAATTTAAAATATCACACTCGTGATTTACACACAATTTTATATGTCGGTATAGGTTGAAGAAGTCCTTATGTGAAATAGAATGCTGTATAAAGTGTCTTCTTTTGAACTATTATGAAACTGGGCCCATTTTATGACTTCAAGTACTTTCCACATTATCACATATTTCAGACTGCAAACCCACAGGAAATTAGTAATTATTTTTAACAGTTGTAGTTTACCTTCCTCTTTTTTTTTGTTTTTTTTTCTGGGGGGCCGGGGGAAGTAAGGGGGAGGGGAAGGTAAAATATATATTTCCCTGCCTTGAATTATATCTGGAAAGCTTTTACATTGTCCAGGAACACAGAGTGTAAAAAAGTTGAAAAGGGTTAAAACTGCTACTGTGAATTCAGCACTTAAATGATGAAACATCTGGCTAAAATATCAACATCTGTAAAGAAACGTCTTTTTTGTTGTTGTTAGTCCCTTTTAGAGAAGTCATTACATTATGTATCTTTCTAAAGATTTAATGTTGTTCAAAAATGAATCAACACATGATGCAGAAATTACTTAAGTTCAACATCTTGTGCTGCATGGAAATTTGGACTAAATGATCATAAAAGCTCTTTCTGGAATTCAAAGTTTATAAATAGCTACCTGCTTCTAGTGATTTCTTAGGAGTGAAATTTGGCTTGTTGAATATGTGTGTCTGCATCAGAGGAGATGGTCTATTCAGGCAGACACATATACTATCTGGCACTGATTGAATATTGGCTCAATTATTGAGCTCAGGGAGAGCTTAAAATAATGTTTTTGGCCTGCTTAAGGTTCTGTAGAAGTTAAATGCCAATTACATAAGTCTGTACTACTAGGCATTAAATCTGCCATACTGTGAGGTGCCTTCTACAGTAATAGTTGTAAAATCACATACTATGATCACAGTATAGTATAGTATAGTATAGTAATCAGTACAAAACCATGACTTAAAAAATGCTGACTATATACATGTACTTTTCTATTAAAGACACTAAAGCAGTCTTCTCTTAAAAGCCCAGCAGTTTACTGTGGTTTTAGAGCCTTAAGTATTCAGGGATTACACACCACTCTGGAGGGGAAGAAAGCCTTAGGTGGCTTTGCTTGTTTTGCTTTCTCCTTTCCTGGCAGTGGGGAAAGGATGAAGGTGATTGGATTTGTTTAAATGCTGTAAAGGTAACCAAACCATGATTAAATCTCAGAGCCATTTGTCAAGCTTTGCTCAGGCAAAAATGCAAACAAGACTGACTGCAAATGAATTCTATTTATGCTTTATCACAGAGAAAAAGCACTCTCAGTAAGAGCAAAATAATACTTCTGGTCTTTCAGAAAACTGCAAATATTTTACCTCTTCTCCACAGAAAATTTTTTAAATATGGTCATTTTGAAAGAAAAGAAAATTTTAAAAAGGGATGTACAAATTTTTGTGGCTTTGCAAGTGAAGAAAACCTTTTAATTTTTTTTCATATGTATATTTTCCTGAAAGTGAAAGCCGACTTTCGGTAGGACTGATGTCACCTACATCCCTCCTGACTCACATTTCTGCAAATTCAGAGGTCAGCACAATTTTCCTGTTGATATGTAGCTGCCTCCAGACTGAAGTCCTGGCTCTAAAGTGCCTTCTTGGTAATGAACCACAACTGTTCTTAACACCTGTGGTTGAAACACACCTAAACTTGGAAGAGCTTGGACACCTGGAGCAGGAGATTATAAAGCTGCATCTAAAGTGTGCAGCGCACCAGAGAGTGAAAGTGACTATTAGAGGCTTAAGGTGGAGCCTAGGAAAAATCAGTTCTTCGTTAGCAGAAGAACAAGTTTTGCTTCCAGAAATTGCACAGAGATGGAAATCACTGGCATGTAGGATTGCCTAAGCCTTAATACCTCCACCACGCTTTTCCTGTTTTTCTTTTCAGTTTCAGAGCATATACTGTTCCTCAAGTTTGGAGAAATTTTGCTCTCTCTGTGGATACTCAAGAAAGATTTAAAGCTAATCCCAGAAGCCATTTGTAGCAGGTTCCCTGTGCAAAGAGACAAGAGCAAAGACGAACTGGGCTAAAAAATTAAGTTTGTGCCTCCTCTTCCTTTCCATGCAAAATGAAAAAAATAATAGCTGATTGCTGACAGTAATTTCACCTCTGAAATGTACTTGGGTATTATGTAATTGTAGGAGTGAGATTGTTAGTTAAAATGAATTACCTTGCTGATTGGAGAGGAGGAATTTCTCCAGAGCTCTGGAGTAATAGGTCCCCTCTGCACATTACGGTGGAGCCAAGCCTAGGTTTTTCCACTGCAGTTGGGATGTGTTTGGTCTGATGGGAAGCACCTGTGTCTTGCAGGCTGCTAGACACACTGGAGGTACTGGGCCAGGGAGTAGTGGGAGTTAGGGAGGAGAGCCGCTTCTCTTGGGAAATGTTCCACTGAACAGGAATGTGCTGCTCAGCCTGCAGACGTTTCCCTGAGTTAGGGCTTCACCTGTTACGTTAGGATGGAGGTCCCAGCTGAGATCTCATGACCTGGCTCTCTTTAGGTGTAAATTTCCTGGTACACACCAAGGATACAATGATTTTAACTCAATCTCTTTTCAGACTGTGATTTTTCTTACTGTTAATGTCCAGGAGACTGCATTCCTTGTCCCTAATCAGTTCTAAAGCCTGTGACCCAGGGTAACTGAGAAGGGAATTTAGTTTCAAACTCTTCTGCTACATACCTATGTTTTGCTACATGTTCTTGTGAATGTTTTAGTGGCTTTGGCTGTTGGGATGGTATTTTTGAAATACATGCTAAGCATGTCACATGTTCTTGAATAAAACCTTCAAGCCTGTTCTATAGACCTGAAAATTACTCTGGAAAGCAACTGTGACCTGCTAAATGGAAATTACAGCTCTTGGCTCTGCCTTGAAAATGGACTCATTGAGAAAGAAGACAGAATGACAGTGTCTGTGTGTGCAGGCACTCCAAGACTCCCCTGGTTTCTCTTCACCCCCAGGTTCTGAGGTAAGTGCTTGTGCCAACACGGAAGTGCTTTCCCATATTTCTGGCTTTTTATGTAACGCAGCATCCTGATCTATGCATGCAGACCAGCAACACATGATAAAGTTAAAGGAGCATGTTGCTCTGCACGTGGATTAAACCTCTGGGTGGAAAGAGAGTTTCTCACATCAAGCCATTTCAAATGCACCAAGAAAATCTTCAGAAGAATCCTCTGTTTGGGCTGCCTCAAAATCCTGTTCAATTAGGCCTGATCCTGACCCTCACTTTCAATTACCTTTGATAAAATCCCATGCAGAGCCAACTGTCAAATCATGATGGTAATTAATCATCTAATGTTATATTTCTAGACATTTGTAGCAGCTATGAGGAAGAAAAAGTGCATATGTTGCCTAAGCAAAACAAAGATTAGTGTACTGTCAGGCTTTCTAACCATTTATCCCAAAATGCATTTAATCCTGAAGAAAATAATTTCCATTATAAATCAATACATACCTCATTAGAACAAAATGAGGGGTTGCACTGATGACTTGCATTTAATTGAAATAAGTGGGTGAAGGAAATTAACAGTGTGCTGAAGAAATATTGAATTACCCAATGTCATTAATCCCTTTTAAAAAAGGAGCTTTGGAAAACTACTTTGGGGGAAAAAAATTGCAATGTTAGGTTTACTCACTGCTCATACCAATATAAAATGTCAGGTTGATTGGCCATTATTGTTAAATAAGACAGGCCCAGAATTCCTGGCAGAAGTGATATAGAGGGGTTAGATGGAAAGATTTATTTCTGGCTGTGGGAAAATCAGGGATCATGACAGACACACAAAAAGGCAGCTGCCAAGCAAACTGTGAGATTAACTCTGCACTGTTGGCTACCCCCAGCATTACCAGTGGGATTGCTCACATCGCATCTAGTTAAGCACAGCCTAGGTTTTACTTTTGTTTCTGTGGGAAATGGTACTTCAAGTGTTATCGATCCCATGATACAGATGTCTGTCTGAGGCACAGGACACTGGTGTCCTACTTCTGGATAGTATGAAATCCAGTTTTAAGCTGGACACTAGTGGGGAGTTCTGCTGCAAGCGCATTTTAAAATATTTTAGCACCTATGGTCTGCAAAGTTACTAGTAAAAGAGTTAGTGGGACATTGTCAAGCAAGGAATTGCATTTTAAAAGTTTTCTTAAGTTACATTTATCCCACAGTAAATAATCCACCATAAAACAAATACTTATGTGGGTGACAAAACAGTTATTAAATATATTAAATACCTTAAAAAGCATCTATCAATTTAAATATTATTTTAAAAAAACTTTTTCTCTACATCAGCTCACAAAAATTGCTCATTTTCTCTTCGTCTCAATGGTACAGGTTATACAAGCTTTGTGAGCAGGAGGGTTTTGAGTTTTCTGTCTGATAACCTTAACAGCAATGTACCTCATAAAGACATGATCCATCAGCAGATGTGCTTCTCTGTTAATGGCCTGTTTTACCTCCCAAGCTCACTCTTTGGCCTTGCAATTGTTCGGTTGTTTACATCTATGTGGACATGTGCAAAGTGTTGATTAACAGGAATAGCTCATTCCGGCTCTCTCCATGGTGATGCAGCTACTGTATGCTCAAAGTCTTAGCAAGGTCAGAGTGGTGGATAATTAGAACATTGAAATTAAAATGTGTATGTTTACAGCTGGACTCAATGTTCTTAAAACGCTTTTGCAGCCTAAATGATTCTATGCTTCTGTTATTCTATATTCCATAAACTGGAAAAAGGTTTGGTGCTGCATTCCCAGCCCAATGACACTCTTTTATTTTGCTTCCCACCCATGCCATACTCCATATCGCAGAGGGGATGGAAGCACGGGCTGTTTGTGGCCATCCTGCTACAGATGCAGTGAACGTTGAAGTCACTTCTCTTCTACTAATCCATAACCACAGAGCTACTGCCTGTCACTCACCACTCTACCCATCAGGGAGGACATTTGCTCTTAGTTTCAGGGAATGCTGACACATCGAGCAGAAGGTGTACTGGAGGTGTATCTAATATAGGGAGATGGAATAAGAGCCACCTAGGAAAACACCAGAGAGCCTCTGTGGATGGAGCAGATCCCGTGTGTGCAACCTGATTTCAGGCAAGCTAACTTGGTAAACTAGGCTGAAAATCATGGAAAGCAAGGGTTGTCCACACAGATTACCACCCATGCTCCTTCCTCTCCAACACTGCCATGCTTACTCCTTAAGAGATGTGGTTTGCAGACCCCTTTGAAGTAGACAAAGGCTCCTTAATCCCAAAGAAAGACAGTAAATGGAGACTCTGGCTATACAACTGGAAGGGGTTTACAGAAGCACATGGAGTATACCTGACTTGGGGAAGAAAGGTAAAGCAAATTGTGGCAGGTGAAAGTACTTCTCTTCCAGATTTAATACTTGAAAAGGGCAGTGAGTTTCTTGAATTCATGTCATTTATTACCCCAAATCCACACCTTATCTGAATTGCATCTGTTACTATGATATTACAAGATAAAAATTTTGGTTTAGATATTAAGAAGTTGTTCTATTCTTTTAAATTATTTGTGTGTTGTGCTCATGAAATACCAAGATAAACTGAGTTGCAAGTTGATAAGTAGTTGATATAAAAAATAAGTACTTTTGCTATAAAGTATATCATGTTTAATTCCATTAATTAAAAAAAAAAAAGTTAATTTTAAACAGGAATATTTCAAAACCTTTTTCTTCCTAATCTGCATTTCTTTTTAATTGTTAAAGTAACACTGGAATTTGTGAGGTTTTAAGAGCCTTCAGAGTTAAAAAATAAGATTTTTAATGCTTTCACAAAAAAATTGAAACTGAAACAATTACTGTTTTTAACACACAATGTCAATAACAATTGCATTTTTCCATAAGCATTCATCTTGATTGAAAAGAGTGCGATGTTATTCTGAGATTTGATATTTAAAAAAAAAAAAGTGACAGGTGTGGTTGTTACAATACCAGACCAAAGACTCAGAAGCCTAAAAAATTGCAGTATGGTCTTAGGAGACGCAACATTACAATATTCAATTACTAAGGCAATCATTAGACAAAATCTTTGACTGCTGAGAATTTCTTATCTATCATATTACATTTAGGATTAAATTTTTCTTTATCTGAGGTATTAAAACGCAGGGTCTCAGCAGCACGCAGTACAAAAATATATATATTTATGCCAAAGTGGATGAAGTCTACATCAGGAAGTCTCTTTCTTCATGCAAATTGACATTTAAAAAAGTTATGGGTTTTTTGCCCCCTATGTATCAAACAGCATATCTCCATGCACTCTAACATATGTAGACAAACTTCGCAGAATTACAATTTGGTAAGTATGTATTCTTGCTAAAAGACTGCTTACTCAAAGCGGACTTCTTACTTGGACTGCTGCTTACTTGGAGAGCTCCAAAAGAAATATGCCCTAACACAGTCTCATAGTATATGTTTTATAACAGTATCAAATGGATGAAAAAAATTCCACTGTTTTGATTTGACTACAGTTCTTGATGTTTTCAAATAAAAAAAAAACCCAAAGCCTCCCTGTGTTTCCTAATCATGCTCAGAGTGTGCTTTGCCCTGTTTACCAGCTTTCACATTTCCTGGGCTGGAAGGAGAGGCCAGACTGAGTCAGGCATTGATTACACAAAGTAATTTGCAAGTAATGCTGTAGTTGAAAAGCAGTCAGAATGCAAAGCAACCTTCACAAAAGTGGCGCTAATGCCTCAATTCAAAATTGGGAATAAAGTCGAAAACTAAATTTTCTGATCTGTGACTACATCAAGCAGAACCTGAAACAGGCTTCTTGGCTTCTATTGTGTCATGCAATTTGTATCACTAATAATGTAAGTTTAAGAAGATCTTTAAGTAAAACTCCTTTCTTATTTATCAGTCTAAAAAGTTCTTAGAGCATTGCTCTCACTTTTTCCACCATATGCCACTTCCAAAATATCAATAATCACAGCCCTGGTCATTTTTTACCGGGAGACTGATGGAAAAATATGTTAGGTGTATTTATATCAAGCACTGGCATTTAAATAAGAAAGGACAGAGGGATGCAAAAATATTTTTTTTTTTTGGTTGACTATCTGGTGAATAGGGAATGACTTTTAATATACCCAGAAAACAATTAAGCAGGTCAGCTAAAAGCGTCTTTCTCTCTTGAGGTTTTTAGAATCTGACCTCCAGTATTTCTCCCACTCCCCATTCAGCAGAAACTACACCCAAAGATCCTCTAAAATTCTGCCTTCCACAGTGAGGTCAATGCTCAAAACATTTTACCAGTACAGCTATAGTGGTAAAGACTGTGATTGTGTACTGACACAATTTGGGTAGCAAACCCCATTCAGTAAGACAGGATTATAGCGACACAGGGCACTTCTGAGACCCAGAGAGATTTGTAATCCCTCCATACTTACACATGGAGCTTGACAGTGTGCTACCATACCTAAAACTGGTATATTTTTGGGGCTAAACTCAAGCTTACTTTATGCCACAGACAAAACGCAAAGCCAATGCTAATGAAGCAGCCTCTTGGAGAAGAGTTCTTCCATCTAGCTGTAAGTCACTTTTTAGTCAAGAAATTGTACCAACTACTCACTTATAAGACAGCAGATGCTCTTTGGCGTACAGCAGGCATACAGCTTCAAACAGAAGATTAGAAGGTATTTAGGGCTGTACAGTGCAGAAATGTCACAAGCAGAAGAAAATTCAGGGGGAACCAAAAGTTTGCATAATTTAACCCATGTTTGCAGACAAAGGTCTAACTAACAACTGTGCCATCACTGAATATGTGCTTAATTCAGTGCATGCTGCTGTTAAGGTTTTAATGGTATTACATAGTCACAAGATCTACGCTAAATTTTCAGCAAACTAAGTCAAGCAACCTACAAGCTTTAATTTCTGTGTATTGATGAGCAAAATTACCAGAAACATTGACAGAGCCTTCAGTGAGTTTCTGAGTCATGGTTATGTGGTACTTTGACACCTTCCTGCAGAACTGGCCTGCTTAACAAGGCTAAACTGGAGAAAAGTGGGAAAAGTTTCCTGCACCCTCCTACACACAAGAAGGCCCACAGTGCTGCAAATGGAAAGGGTGTAAGTAGAAATGGATGGCAGGGTACCAATTTGGGCAGCAATGTTCAGCCACTGTAAAGCTGCTCCAGATCTCTGTGTTCTGTTCTGTGCATTAGAAAAGGTGCAAAGAGGGCATATGCGTGCCTTTCCACACCCATATATATGCTCCTTCTCCTCCAGAAACATTAGGTAGCCCATGTACTTCTGCAATATTTGATTCTGAGGAAAAATAATCAGTTAAAAGATAACTTGTTAGTGATTGACCACCTTCCGTGTGAGATTGGGAAATAGAAGACCTCACGTTTTTGGAAGATTTAGGTATTGACTACCATTGCTAGACCAGCAGAATACAGACCCTCAATCTTCAGCAAAGTTAGCTAGTCCAATACAACCTAGAGAATTTTTTCCACAACAACTGTGTATCTGCTTTTAACACACTTCCAGGCTCTGAAAAATACTGGATGAATAGTAACCACATGAAAATGAAAATAAGTGTCATGAGTAGCCAAAAAGGGAGGAAACATGTGCAAGATGCGAATTCACTGGGTGTTCTGGCACAGTCAATGTATAACGAAACCAGCCTTGGCTGTCTCATCAATATCCCACTGCAAATTCAAAGCTTGTCTTACAGTGTTTACTGAAGAATACTCCTCTCACTCTACCATGTGCAAGGCATTTGTACATGGTAAACTTTTTTCTGAAGGTAATTCTCATTCATCAGCAACAAACCTCTGCAAATACTTTTTCCCTCTGGAAAGCAGGGCTGAAATTGTAGCTGTTCACTTATTTTCCAAGACACACACTCAAAAATATGCTGGAAATTCAATGCTGTGTCAGATGACTTTTAAGCTTTTTCCAGCTCTTTCCATTTCCATGCAATAATACATTAAATAATTTCTTTCAAGATAAGATCAGCTGTGGTTAGAAGCTAAAATTCTGTGTTTAAATTAATCCTGACCTCCTTCTATTTTTGTCTTCAAACAGTCTGCCAAATTCTTCTGACTGTCATACATTTAAAGGTCCATTTGTCATCAGTATAAAGTGACATAGCCATGAATTTGTACTGCTTTCATCTTCCCTCTTAAAGGAGACAAGAGAATATGCTGCTACTGGCAAGAATATGTGTATAACATAAGACAAGGAGGGAAAGCTTGTTATCTGTATAAGACAATTAAGAAAAATTCTCTTTTCAGCAGATTGAAAGCCCTTATGTCATTTGAAGGTGCCAAGGCTTTGCAGGATATTTATTTCCTAACTTTTTTTAAGATTAGTCTGTTTTCCTTTTCCATAAGCCAAAAAAAGTTTTTTATTGTTTTTTAAGGGTTTTTCCGTATTATTTTTTTTCTCAAACCCTGACAAGCAGGAACTTCTCTAAGGTTTTGTGGAAAAATTCCTAGAAATCTCAGATATATTTGTCTATGAAATACTACAGCTTATTGAAGAAAGTGGCATTTGCAATATTCAACAGTCTTCTTTTGCCCCATATGTTCTTTTTACACTGGAAGTAAATAGAGAGCAGCATCAAAAGATACAAAGTAAACAGTTAAAAAGCACAATTAAAACCCTTTAATCTGCATTGCTTAGCTCTTGCCCTCATGCTTTCAACAGATTGCCACTTAAATGAAGAAAGAACACAAACCCAGACCCTTCCTCAATCCTTTCTCACAGCTATATTAGAAAAAGGATGTCAGGTACAGTTTGCCATGTAGTTTTAAAGGTCAATCCCAATACCAGGCATCCTGGGGAAAAGAGACCAGATGAGACATATCCCAAGGGAGCTGTTGAGTTTGTATCTAGCAGATAGCTGAAGCTTAATGCAATGAGAGATAGATACTTAAAATGAAAACTTTCAGTTTTAAGAGAAAATCTTTATGTTATCATGCTTGCTGGTAAAGAGTTGTGTGTGTCCATGACAGCAGAAGTGGAAAAGGTTTCTATGTCATGTAGAAATGTTTTGTTGGTTTTAAATAGGCTGTTCAGACCTTTCAGCTGAAAAATGAAAATAGAAAATTGTATTGGGATAAAACCAGATGGTTTTAGACCTTGGGCGCATAAAATTTGAGGCCAAAAGTAGTAATTTTGCATGACACATTTCTTACTTGCAGGGCAGCTATTTGAGGGTCTAGAGCCTGATTGATAAACTAAATTAAATTCAGGGGTAACTGAGAGAAAAATAACTGACTCTCATTTCTGCTACTACAGATAATTCAGTGACTGCTGTGAAAATAATGCCACCTGATAGGCGCAATAATTTTGCTAGGTATAGTGCTGTTAAATCACATGTAACATTCAGGAAAGCCAATGTTCTTGAAGCAGCCTCTCTGCCCACTGTTATTATCCATATGCCAGGCCAGAGGCTCATTTACAAAATAATCAGAAAAATAACAGTTCACAAAAGAATCAGAAATACACTTGCAAGTGCAGAATAACTTGGTATTAAAAGCTAATAGACAAAACCCTTATGCAGCAGAACTGGTCAAAACCAGCATTGATGCTGCAATTAGTTATTAAAATGAATTTGTCATTGTCCTAGTCCTAAAAGAAACAGTGTAAGTCACTTCTTTTTCATGCTGTCTTATATCTACTTTAAACTTAAGAAGCCACTTCAAAGACCCACAGATCTCCAAAGGAAAATATCCCAACTGTGTCTCTCTGCATGGAAAATGTGAAACTATTGAGAGGAGAAACCTCAAAAATTTATCCCTGTCTTCAGATAGATTCTGTCTGTAACTTACCCCAGCTAGAAAAATGTGCTCCTCAGGGACCGCAGTGGGAAAATCCCACACTTCATCTCCCCTGTTCCTTCCATCCATTTCTGTCCTCTGACGGGAGAAGGGCTGAGCCTTCATCTTGGTCAGGAAGAAAAAGTGGTTTCATCAAACTAAGGACACTCAACATTCACTTCATATTCTGCCACAGCTCAACAGCAAGGCAGCTCCTACACAAACTGATAGCTAGCCTCTATTCTCAAAGTGCATGCTAGAAAGCGTTTGAGCTTCCAATTTTTAAAAACTTTGAATTTTTTTTTCTCAGGGGGACAGCCCTTCATCAATGTAAGAATATGTTCTTTACTGCTTGCATTTTTTTTACCACCAGAAGTACCTCAAATATGCATGTATACTTCCTGTATCCAAAGTCAAAGTTATTTCTTACAGAGAATTTTACTGTATTACTCAAAGTGACATTTACCTCATAAGGAAAAAGAGAAAAGAGAAAAGACAAAAAGGAGAAAAGGGAGTAAAGAGAGAGGATCAAAGCTGGGCAAATATCCCTTGGAACATAATTTAAGTAATATGTAATAAAATTGCTCTTCTGGCCTCCTTTACAATAAAAGCATTTAAATCTTGACATTTTCTCTTGGGACAAGAAATCTACTTTCTGACCAGTTCTAGATGGGAGATCTTGAAGGAGTACTGTAAGCCCTGGTATAGAACAGATTGCAGTAAAGACTCCTTGTCAAAAGCAGATAAGGACAGCACCCTTCAGAGTACTAAAAAGTTGTGGAAAGGTGGGCACGATGAACACCCGGATGAGGAGAGCAGAAAGATTATGCAGAAGCAGAACAGGAACTGGAGACCTTGTGGCAGCTTGAAGGCAAAGTGCTTCAGAGCTGTACCTTATCTCAAAAGAGAAAAGTGCATCTACTAACTCTTTCAAGCCCATGACTGCATCCATTGTCAAGTGCAGAGGTCTCCTGAGGGAGCACTATACACACATCCAGCTCCCTGCCTCTCTCACCCTGGCCCAGGAGCAAAGCACAGGTCTGAGCTCTGGAAAGACGTTAGCACATGCTATTTCTCTTACAATATTGCCATTTTCATCTGCCTGAGCACAGGTTTTTTGTTTTCTTTCTCTTCTTGATGATACTTGGGAAACTCAAAAGTCCTTTTGCAGAAGAATTTGAGTCCTTTGAGATACATTGCTGTCATGTCCTCTGTATGGCAAGACAGAAAGCCCATGAAATGAGGTAGAACTGAAGTAGTAATCATCAAGAAAAGGGAGGACTGACTGAAAACAGAGAAACCATAATTTATGAAGTTAATTTATCCCAAAATACTTTCCATATGCTTATATTCAAGTAGAGATTTACAGCGTTGTGTGCAGTCCATTATTTAGGTACTGACCCTGAAAACAAGTAACATAATTTCCTTGAAATGACTCCTGCCTTTTATTTGCCTATTTCTGTTCTTCCCCAGCCACTTTTAAGCCACTGAATTCCTCCCCCACCTTGGCTTCCCACTCCAGCTGCCTGGTGACAGGGGCAGCAGGGAAGGATAGCACAGCTGCATTAGCTGCGGGGCCATGTGTCCCAGGAAAAGGCCAGGCAGTGATGCTGGGGGGCCGCAGCCCTGCTCCTGGGTGCTCTATGTTGGTACACACAGGGCTGAAACAGGAGTGAGGCTTAGCTGGAACAATGAACTGAGAAGCGAACATTTCTGTATACCATCCCTCAAAGCATTGATTGCTATCTAAGCTGGGTGCTTAGACCAAGCTCTCCTCTAACCTTATCTCATAAAAACTGCACCAAGCTTGCTTGGCATGTGGGGTTTTGACATGGAAAATCTCTTTACTTCAGGAGGAAGAGAAATTCGTACATCAGCATGCAAAACCCCTCAGAGATCTGCTGTGCAGCAAGGAGCAGACACTGTTAATCCCACTGGAACACATGTGGTATATTAAATTTTTAGGGGTGGTGTTGGTGTTTGGTGTGAAAACTAGCATTGATGGGTGAATATAGAGCATGCTACACCAGCAATGAAAAAAGTGGCTGGCGTCATCAGGCTAACCTACTCCTCACACATAAAATTGGCTCCTGCCAAGATCTGGGCCCAGCTCTTGGCATGGAAAGGAAGTGCCTGGGACATGTTCAGCAATTTTAAAGATGAAGGGAAGACATGGGAGGAAAGGTGATGAAATGTGAACCTAAAGGTGAATGGTTGGCAGTAGCTGAGCAGGACCCTCATGACAGGTACTGGTGTGGGTGAAATTAGTGGATCATGCTGTATATGCCTGCTTCCCACAGGTAAATTGCAATACAAGAGCCACAGATGGATCCACCAAGAGAGGACAAGGGCAGTGCTTGCAGGATTGGCATTTTTTGCAAGTACAGCAGCCAGGCTGCATAATCAATCCCAGCACTGAAAGAAAGCCATCTTGCCTTGGTTCTGCTAGTCCAATGCCTTTGTCCCATGCCCTCTCTCACTTTGGACCAGTTTCACAGAGTTTCTCCTTCATGAACTTAAACAGGTTTAATCAGTCTCAGACGACACTGTAGCAGCTTTCAGGATCCTGGCACCTTGCAAAAGTCGTCTCTCCAGAGTAATGGCAAATAGTAGATGCACTGTATCTTCCCCTGATTACAATCGCAGTAACTAAGACATAGAGTCTGTCTCCCAGGAGCCAGAAAGAAGACAGAGCATGTATAAAATCTCCCTGAGCCTCACAGCACTTTCTAAAAAGGCTGCAGAACAAGAAACACCTGAAGCATATGCCAGGTTCAAGAACAGTGCTTCATCATCCTGATGTTGGCCACAACTCCATGGACAAACAGCGGGAGTATAAGAAGTGTGGGATTAGCCCCTTGAGGGCTTGACTTCCAAAACAGAAGCTACCAAGACCATGGCTCTCCACAAGCCTGGTTGTAAATGTAAGAAATGCTTACTTCTTCGATTTTGCTAAACTTGTGGTCACAGTGACACCCAGTGGAAATTACTTCCACAGCCGGATTGTATAAACTGTGCTACAGACTTTCCTCTCTTCCATGTGCTGCTCTGCCTCACCACATTTCCAGAGGCTGTCATAGCAGCCAGCAGCAAAAGGAGGCCCCTCATCCCTCAACATAAATGTTCCTCTGTAAGTTCACAAGTTGCAAATGCTGCACTAAGCTTCCATATGAAAAGATTTGCATACGAACAAATCCTTTTACCACAGTGATGAGTCTTCCAGATTACAAGATGCATTTTCCTCTTATAGTGACCCTGAGAAATGATGCACTATCATTCCTGTTCTGGAAATGGATACTGAATCACAGGCAGCCTGTGCAAGTTGCTTACCCAAGCAGCCAACAGCAGAAGAGACTCTGGACTCACCTGTACAGTGCTTTCCCCTTTAAGCCATATATTTCCTCCTTGTTTTCCATGCTGAGGTGAATGGAGGCAGTGCTGTTGGGCCAGATTTGTGCTGTTTGCATGCTGACCTGCTGCAGGACCCAGGGCAATGCAACTCCCCTCTCATTGTTCAGCCAGTGTTTGCTGACGGAGAGGTGCTGGGACATCAGGTTGGCCACCTGCTTGGGAAACACAATCCCTCGTCACTGTCCGTGCATGAATGGCTAGGAACGACACACACATTCAGGAACAATAATAACCTATTTATTTAATTATAAATCGGTTTATAAAACTTGGGTTGCCAGCATGGCATAAGGTCATTGGTCACCGACCATCCGCCTCCTGTACCGGTTGGCTAAAACCTTTCAGAATATTTTTCCCAGACAATATCATAGCAATACTACACAACAACTGCAGGTGCAAGATAGAGAAAGTTTGCTTACAAAACTGTAGCGCTGTTTTTCATAGTTTCTGTGAGAAGTAGAGCTTTCACAGAGTGCTGCAGAAAGCTGGAAAATTTCTCAGCTAACACTTTTCAGTGTTCACAATCCCTTCTCTTGCAAATTAATCCCTTTGCTGCTCACATACCTGCCTGTCTCCTCCATGTCATGCAGATATGCTCAGAAAACATTTGGTCAGAATTTTGTATTTTCTCTTTTTACAGCTCCTCTCTTTTTCTATGCTAGAGTCTTCTCTATAAGGCAGATAGCCTGATGCATTAAACATTTTAGTCCCATGCCTTACTCCCATCAGACTTTTCCCTCACTCTCATCCTCTTGGAGCGACTCATTGCTGTTGTGGTGGCTAAGTCCACTTTACACCCCCAAGTTACCCTAAAAGTGGTCTCTCCCTACAACACTGTGCTAGAAAGTTCTCCATTTGTCTAGATTCTGCTAGTCGCTGGCCCTCTCCCCCCTCCCACCCCCCTTCCCATTGGCCCCTGTTATGTCACTCAGCCTTGCCTCTGCCCCCTAGCCCTCAGACTATTGGTTTTGGATGCTCTGCCCACCTTTGGGAGCTCTTGGGATAAAACCGGCACAGGCATTCGGTTCTGGGTTCCTCTTGCCTCTGTTCCCTTTGGGTGTGTTGCCATTGAACACCTCGGAATTACATGCAAAGAGCCCCTCTCGCCTCTTTGTCCCCGGTTCATGCACAGACTGTGTGTGTGAGTGGCTGCTCGTGACTACCTGCGAAGGTGAGGTTGTGTGCACACGTAGGTGCTTGGAGAGTGCCGCCTGAGTGTGTCCGTGAGGGACCCTGTGGAATAAACGCGGCATCGATTCACCGAAGCCCTCTCCCAATACATTGCCATTCCTGATTTTCATCCCAAGCCTCACATCTCACTGGTTTGCAGTAGGAATCCTGAAGTGAATCCTTGGGGTGAGAGGGGAACTCATTGCTGTGTGGGGACACCTTTCTGAAACCCGCCACCAGCACAAAACC
This sequence comes from Struthidea cinerea, assembly GCA_013397865.1. Classification (NCBI taxonomy): domain Eukaryota; kingdom Metazoa; phylum Chordata; class Aves; order Passeriformes; family Corcoracidae; genus Struthidea; species Struthidea cinerea. The sequence goes on from VZTI01000074.1 coordinate 408,514, forward strand.
TTCCTGTGCATGGTCCCAGGGATGTGACACCTGTGTGTCTGTCCAGCCCAGCCTCACACCACCTGCTCCTGCTCTGCATACGAAAGCATGGGAGAAGATGGATGGCTCTGGGACGAAGAGCCCCAGGCTAGTTCCCATAAGACCAAAGTAGAGCATGCAGGTCCTGGCACTGCTGGATAATGTCTTGGGGGTTGACTGACATGGAAATGTGCTGGGGAAGAGAGATGCTGGCCACCAGAACAGAGAACATCCATAGTCATGTGACTGCTGGTGAGGGGATTTCCTCCTCAGTCCTGGGTGTGTTGGGTGTGTGTGAGCAGTGTGGTGGCTTCTCCTCCTATTTATGTCAGAAAAAGCTTTGTGAGGGGGAGTTCCCAGGCTTCTTCTTTTATTTGGATTCCTCATTCTTTCTGATTTCAACCTTCTCTCTGAAAACTGTGAGGACTGAACTCGAAGGGATGCCTCAGCGTTGCTCCAGGCAGAAAGGGAATGCTTTCTTTGAAACTGTAACGATGTTCTTGCCCCAGGCGTAGCATGTGGGTACCTAGACCAGGCTCAAGCACTTCAGATCAGCAAATGAAAATGCAGCAGAAGTAGCCAGGGACAAGATACTGCACTGTGTATGCACTGTGCGTACATGACTGCATGCAGAAATAGCACCAGTGCAGTGTATCCTTCAAGGAGTGCTTTTTAAGTGCTGCAATACATGTGTCTGTTCAGTATAGAAGCCCTAAACTATGTAGCATATAAGCTTTCACATGTTGCAAGGATTTGCGTCCTGCCCATCTTCAGCCCCGTGAGCAGCGCTATATGTGTGCTCTGCCTCAGCCTCCTGCAACGTGTGTATCACCTGCTTCCGCCCCTAGCTAAGAAAGAGAGAGAAAAAGCCAGAACTTTCCAGCCGGTGACTGGGGAGACAGAAGCTGATGTGGAGCAAAGGAAACCAGTGCTTCCAGGAGAGGTTTCTCACCCACCTTATTCATCATTCAGGAATAAACTGTGAGAGCTGGGAGGGGCAGCCACCGCCACTGCACATGTAACTGAAGCTGGAGGGAGTATCAATCCACCTGGGGACTCTGCCCCCAGCCTTGGACTGTCTTTGATTCTCCTGCTCCTTCCCTTTGTCTTTGGGCACTCCAAAAGGACTTTTTGAGCAAGATGCTGCATTTCTTTGTGGGGTTAAAAATCATCCAATGGGTTTTTCATCCCCATGAACTTGCTTTTCGTGCTCACCTCCCTCTATGACTGCAATACTGGAGTTTCAGCAGAGATGGAACCTGTGCAGTCCCACCACATGAGGTGTGGTGGGAACATCCCGTCATAATAGAGGTGACATTCAATATCCAGCACTGACTTCTCTGGAGCCCAGTGTGTGTAGAGCACCATAAGGAGCTTGGTGGCCATCTGCAGCAGGGAATGAAGTCTTCCAGCAGCCTGTGCTGCCCAGCAGAGGCTTTGATCTCTCTGGGACAGGAGCTCACAGCAGCCACCTGTGCTGCTAAGGCACTGTGGCTGGCAATGCAGTCAAGTAGTGTCCTTCCCAATGAGCCTGATGGTAGCATGTCACTAACACTCTACACTACACCAATAGACTGTAATGGTTTCTTCCAGGGTCTGTAGTGTTTGCAATTTATTATTTTAATACATGTGTTCATATATGTATTGTTTACATATATATTGTTTATATATATTGTTCACACAAAACTACACATATATGCATATTTGCTTGTTTCTGCTCATTTAAATAGTAACTGATACCTTATAACCTATAATTCATTTACAGGAATTTCCCATAGTAGCTCTGTCTGTGTTGACAATGATTTGTTCTATAGGCATATCAAGCAATCTTTGGCTGTTTCCCACACATTTAAGAGCTGACTTGAATAGATGACATAGCTCTTGGGGTTTTGTGCTGCAAGAAGTGCTGGGCTACTCTTCGGAAAGGTTGGAGAGGTGAGACAGGTGGCTGCCCAAGGATTTTATGATGCTTTGATTGTTTGGTATGGACAGTAATCACATCATCAATGAAACCTTCTGAGTGCAACCACAGAAGCTAAGAAGCAAGGACAACGCTTTGTGTCATTTCCAAATAAAATTTATTCCTAACTGAGGATCTGATTGAACTGCTTTCCAGCTGAACAATTAGAAGATGTGATATTGCAATCTCAATGTTTAGGCACAGACTTGCCTCAGGAGAGGGAGCAGCAGGATGGTCTCTTTGAGGTCACCAAGTTGTTGCTTGCAAAGAGGCTGAGCAGCAACATACAGTCCAGACAGGAAGGGGCTGGCAGCACCGGGAAGTACAGTGAGATGGATGGATGGATGGATGGATGGATGGATGGATGGATGGATGGATGGATGGATGGATGGATGGATGGATGGATGGATGGATGGCTCCTCCTGCTCTGCTGCAACCCACTCTCCTCCCTGCCATCCAGTGTTTGTGTCCATTTGCTCTGTTCCCCCCGCACTGCACTGCCTGTGCCTACCACCTCTGACTCTGAAAGAGGCATGATGAGGCACCAGCAAGAAAACTGCTGTGAGAGCTGTGCAGAATCTGAATACTCCTTATTGCTCAGTTGGTTGCACCCTTGCCAAAAATGCCTGTTGTCATGCCACTGAAATGGGCTGTGGGAAGAGGAGGGGCAGAAGCAGGGTGAGCGGAGGGCACAGCACAGCAAGTACCCAGAGAGAAGGTGAGTGAACAGCCACTAAATATTGAGTAAGTGCAGTGATGGGTACTGTATGAAGGAAAGCAAAGAAGAGCAAACTTGGTAGAGCTGTGAGATTTCTTTGAAAAGCTGAATGTCCAGCTGCCTTACCAGTCCTTGACTGTCATCAGCTGGGGTTACCAGGGAAAGAACTGAAGGTCAAAGGCTGCCCTTTGTCCCTTCACCCTGCTCCACATCAGGAAGCAGGCCCGTGGTTTCCAGAAATTCAGACCAGTACAGCTTGAGATGAACTGTTGTCCCAGTTTGAGACTGTGTAGAAAAGATTTTTCAACTGGATGTAGAACTAAGGGAAGGCACTTTATATCCCTTCTCTGGCAGGAAAGGGGAAACAAAGGCTCAAGCATTGCTTCGTGAGCATCAGTCTGGAAGCTGATGCTAGACCTCTGCAAACTGTCCCATGTGCCTTATTCAGGGCAAGAGGAAGAGCCTCTGTGGACTCCACAAGTAATCTGGGACTTTCGTAATTTGAGTCTGAACATCTGGAGGACCTGGGGTTAGACAACTCACATGTCTAAAGGCAGAGACCAAAGGAAAAGGAGGTGTTTGTAGTCCTCACAAGGCAGAACGATTCAGGATTTCTGAGGTGATTCATTAGCAGACTGACATGCTGTGCTTTGGTTTCCCGAGGCAGGAAATGTATTTAAAGTCCCAAATCAGACACCTTACACCCTTGGCTATATGGACTGTCAGTACTTCTTTCTTTCTCACCACTCTACAGTGATGCTGCATTGCTGAAAATTGGAGTCCTTACCCGGCCACATGTATTTAGAATGCAACCCCAGCTGTGACAGGGGTTGGGGAAACAATCACCAGGTTTATCACATGAGAAGGACTGTAAGGCACAAGCACATCCCTCTTCCTACATCCTTTTCTGTGGACTTAGAGCTCTAAAACCTCCCTGAGCTGGCAGTCACCTGTCAGCAGACAGAAGGCTGCCTGCAGTGGTTGACAGCAAAGACCAAAGATCGGTGGCTTCAGTGAGGCCAAGGGAATGATTTTTTCTCTGCAAGACAGATGAGAGTGTCAAATGCCCGCTTTGCTTAAAGATGTTTTCTTTGGTGATAGTCTGGAGGCTAAACATGCAGACCTTCCTGAAGGAGGCTGTGGCTCACTGCACACACTGCTGTGCTCAGGAGAAAACTACGTGAATTCTGATGGAGAAAGGCAACACAGAAGCAGAGCATTTATGCTTTGAGAGGGCTCACAAAATGATCTTGGATGTTAGAGGTCTATTTCCCTGTTGCCAGGCGGAGTCAGCTAAATAAACTGAAAGATTCCTGACTTGAGTGCTCATGTCTAATGTGATCTTAAAAGCCTTCATTATGTGGGCATCCTTCTGTTCTGCATTTAAACCTATGTCCACCTAATGACAGACAAGGTATGGACATGGGCAGAGGTAAAAAGTAATGGCAAAATCTTGGAGTGAAAAATCTGGCCTTTTTCATCCATTTTAGTAGGCTGCACTCTGAGATGGAGCCAAGGGTTTATAGACACAGTCGTTGTGAGCTTTTTCCACTGACATTAGCAGGCCTTTAAGGAGACAGTTTCTATAAGTTACCATAGAACCAAAACATTTTAGGTTGAAATTGATTTTAACAGTACTGAATACATCAATGACAAGCATTAATGCAAGTTAGAGAAATAATGTGCCTGTGATGGGTTGAGGATTACAAAAACTGGTCCTGTGATACTTTCCACAGGATTTTCCAGACTCTTCTGGCTCTGTTAGGCGGCTCCTCTGCACTGAGCATGGCGGAAGTATGTTCAAAGACCCTCCAGCCCCATGCTTGTACAAAGTAAATTCTGACTGTAATTTCAATAATACAAAGTACATTTCATGTGTGAGTAACCATTCACATACTGTACATCTTGGTGAAATTCTGTAGTGTTCCCAGATTATAATTCTCAGGTGCAGTTTTCCTTAACACTTCTCTACCTCCTCAATTGGTATAGCTCAGGAGAGTCACCCTCCTGTATCTTGTAGCATGGCACAAGTCATACTGACACATAGTTCCTCCTTCCACTTTTCCAACTGCAAAATGTTTGCATCTGGCATGACCATCAGCTGAAGACCTTTCTCAGCTACATATGTATTAAGCAAGTTACATTCTTATGGCATGTACAATACTTGTGATGTATGTGTCCTTGTGTTAAAATGCATATCAGCTCTTCCAGCTGCCGCAGTTCCTGGGCTCCTGATGCTGCCTCTTCGCATAACACCAGAACAGAATACGTGAACTCAAAACCCAAATGAAATACAAAATCTCTGACTGTGATCAGCAAAGCATGTATGCCCAGGCTTGGATTTAAAAGTGAGATTGTGCTTAAGAGTTTAATTGAGTAAAGATGGACTTTGACTGTGCAATTTACTATAATCTCTGAAATACAGCGTCTGCCTAGCAATCAGTGAGGGTAAACCTTAAGAAGCACTTTACATTCAGAGGAAGTTTTGATGTAGCAAGCAATGCAGGCTGCATTTTCCCTGCCTCATCTTCTTTTCAACTGATAGCATGGTGCAAAAAAAAGTTAAATTCAAATCTTAAAGAACATCTCCCAGTGAAACCGTGAACATTTTACAACTAACTTCATTTCCAGGCACTGTTTTGGGGCACTGCTTAATCAACTGTCATTGAAGTGACTTGGATGGCACCCTACAGTGAAGAGAGATGTCCAAAAGACTATAGGTTCAGCTAATCACTGAGGTCCTGAAGCAGTTTTCAAGGAAAGGAACCTGAAGAAAACAAGAAAACTGACCCAGTAACTCAGCATGTGAATGTGCAAATAAATCAACAGTAACATTGTATTATTACAGATTTCAAGAAGAGATACTGTATCTTTCTCTATTCTTCGTAAGATTTAGATACAGATGTTGCCTACATTTCATGAGGAAGAACTGTGTGCGTTAACACAACCAGGAAAAAAACTAATCTGAGCAATTAACTGTATCTAGCTCTGAGGAACAGTGGCTGCTGCCATTTGCTCAGATGATGGGGAGAATGTAATTCTGCCCTTCACAGGGATCTGAAGGCATCTGTGCCAGCCTGCTGGAGAGGAAATATGGTGATTTTGATCGATTTAAGTTTTGTTTTAAGTCAGAGTAATAGGCAGCTTGGTACCAGTGACTGAATTATGGGCCTGGTTTTATTTGCTGTGTGTTTAGGAAGCTGTGGGAATGGGTGTGTTCTGTCCTTCAGCTATGCACATACACAGACTGCTTATTACTTGACATATTTTGGTGCCTTTTCTGAAGGAAAAGGGTGGAAAGGAGATCAGAATTGGACCTGCTTCAAAAATTGCCCATCTTTCCTCTCTAAGAAAAGTGGAAGTAATTTGTTCTCTGTCTTGCAATAGATATGGATGCAGTGTGATACACAAAGCCTCAGGCAACACATTCCATGGTGAGAATAAAAATAAATAAAAATTAAAAAAAATAAATGCTGGAAAACATGTCCCTGGTTACCAACAAAAGCCCCTTCCACGTTGGAAAGTGTGTTCAATCATGAGGTTTCAAGAAAACACATAAATCTTTGGCACCCCCAAGAGTTGTTTCTGTCACGGCCACAGCAGAGATGGGTTTTTCATTTGGAGTAGCTGAGCCTCAGCTGGTGAAGGAACCACCAGGGACTGTCCTCTGCCTTTGGGCTGGTGGTGCCCAAGGTCCAGTGCTGGCCACACAGGGGTTTGCTCCTGTAGGTGCTGACGTGAGAGAATAATGGCACAGCACCATTTCTTTCCCAACATCACCTTGTGATGTGGATTGCTGGATTGCTTAGAGTGACATCAGTAGTCCTATTGACTTCAGTGAGGCAACCATGGGATAAATATCCTACAGCACACTATCAGGAAGTGCAAAACAAAGCATTCTTGTTTGCTCTCAGCAAGCAGGGGTAAGTGCTGAGCACAGGTGAAATGCTTGCAAGAAAGTAAAGGTTTTCACCCAAAATGGCTTTTAATCAAAGGTTTATTCTCATTGAAACTGTTGACACAGGAAAAAGGGAATTGTTTTTCACATAAAAGACCATTTCAACACTTTATCAAAAATACCAAGAAATGTTCTGTAAACTCTATTTTTATCAAACACAGATTATATTATGCAGATGAGTTCAGGCAGCTACAGAGAGACAAATGAGAGCAAATATCATGGGACTTGCTCCCGCACATCAGACTAAATGGAGATTCCCGTGCCTCATAGGCAGTCATAGCAAGTTTTCCCTCTCCAACAGTGAGACCAAGGGAGACAGAAGAAAAGAATGAAGAAAGGTGAAGAGAAATCTGCACACATCACAAGTATTGCTCTCAGTGAATGCTGAAATATCATTCTTACTCAGTGTATCTGTCAGTGCAAGTGGCAGAGTTCAAAAAGAAGCTCTGTTGACACAATGGGATCAAAAGTGCTACAAAAAAATGAGTGGTGGCCCCCAGCCAGAAAAGTAAATGGCTGTTAAGGACACCTGTGAAAAACAACTGAAGGAGCCAGGGTCATATATATGTCAGGACGGCGAGACATGGAGTTAATAGGTTTACTGAAGTGTAACTGGCTTTCAGAGGTATTAATGCTGCTGTTGCCACTGCCAGAGAGCAGGACTGGCACACACTTTTTACCAGAATACTTTCCAACAATGCCCCAGATTCTTTACAATTTGGATTTTGTATCAGGGAAGAATGAAAACATTTATTTTGTCTTTTTAAAATACATTTCAACTTTGAAAGTAAAAAATGGAGGTTTTTTGTGCTTCAAAATGAGGGCTTTAAGTAATTTTTTTATATTTGAAAATGTTTCATCTTTTTGCTTTTTTTACTTTGCTTTCTTCTACTTTGCTTTCTTCTAAGTTCTTGCTTCTGTTTACTTCTTCCCAAAGAAAAGGGGAACCAGAAGAATAAGAAGGGACTTTTGGAGGAAATTGCTCTTCCTGTGTTCTCTTATTTTGTTTCTTCAAAGTGCACAATGATAGAGAAATAGAAATGACCTTAGTTTTGAAAAATCAAAACTAAAAATGAGGAAAATGGATTTCACATTTTTTAAGAGCTAAAATGGAATGCAAATGTAGATGAAAATTAAATTAAGAAGACACTTTTTTCTGGAATGTCTGGTGGAAAAATTTAAGGCAATTTCAAAACGGAACTTTTGTTGAGAAATGTGTTTGATTTTTAGTCTGCCAGAAGGAATGGGGCAAGTTTTCCCTACCAGAACTTCCAGAACTAGATTTAAGTAAACTCTGCAGAACCAGTATAGTTGATGCAGAAAACATTACTGACATAACATGGGGGACCATTTCTGTAGACGCATTTTTGAAAAAAGAGACCAGGTACAGACCTTTGCTCATGGTGCAGTCATGCCCTTTTTACTTACTGCGTAGTCTATTTAAATACTACTTCTTCTGGATCTCCATACCATTTTTAAAAAGACCATTCAGTGACAGGCTGATACATTTTCATTCTTTGTCCTTGCCAAAGCGAGTTGCTTGTCCATCAGCCCTGGTCTTCAAACTTTCGCATGAGGATGTTTGCTCATTGTCACACTACTCCTTGTTGATCCCAACTAGTGCATGGTTGAACTTTGATGCTCTCACTGGAATGACAAAAGCTGCAAATCACAAGCTTATCTCATTCAGAAGCATGCTTTTCATTTCACCTTATACTGAGCTCTTGTGTCCCACACTGGTTATCAGACACCTTTAACAGATGTACGCAGAAGGGAGCTCTCTTCCTAACAGGTTGAAACTACTCTGTGATTCTGGCGTTGGGGTTTTTTTGCTTGGTTTGGGTTGGGTTGAGTTTATTTGGTTGGTTGGGTGTTTTCTTGTTTCTGTTTGGGTTTTCTTTGTTTGGGTTTTTTGTTTGTTTGGGGGGGGGTTATTGTTTTGTTTTGGTTTTGGTTTTTTTGTTTAATTGTTGTTTAATTTTTTTCTGGATGCTCAATTATAGTTACCTCATAAGCCCATCTTATCTGAGTAAATGGTCCTTCTCAGACTGTTTCTTCAGTCTCTTTGTAATAAATCCCCCAAACCGGAATGAATTCAAGTTCTGCTAATGTCAGCAATCATGATTTGAACTGTGCAAAGACAAATGCCAAGACTGTTATTTTGCTTATGTCCATCCACTGAGTAAAAGAGTGGAGAAAAAGGAGAAACCACTTGGCCTTCCTTGTTTCAGTTCTTTTACTGCGAGCTGTGCTGTGGGGAGTCAGGCCACTAACACGGTCAGCGTCTGTCTGGGTGCAGCCGTGGAGCAGGAATGCCACTGCCTATGCCTCTCTTGAAGTCTAAACATCTTCTACCACTGCTCTGCCTTTCATGGCCGCTGTGCTCTTCAGAGACTTTTAAATTGTGGCCAAACTTGCTTCCTCTGTCATCTCCATTATTGGCTTCTGACAGCAAGAATATCTGTAGCAAAAAAATGCTGTGGGTTTGCTCTTAGGTTAGAATTTTCTGTATTGGTGCTTAAACTCTGCTTACAATGTTGCAGTCATTTCTCTTTCCCAGGCAAATTCCATGCATGACCTATCATTGAATCAATATAAAGTTTCTCTTATTTTGACTTCTCTTTTACAGCTTTCAGAACTCCTAAGAGTTGTTGTTAAATTGCTGCAGTCACTCATTAACCTCTTGCTGATCTACTTATCCTCTCTTCTGCATAAGCAGATTTACTTCCCCAAGTCTTTTCACTGACGTGTCTTTCAAATCTCTCTTCTTTAAGCTCTTCTCTGATCTGTAGCCCATTTTCTGACATCCTACCAGAACTGGCTGTAAGAACTGGACACAGCATTTCAATGGAGAAAGGCCTGTGTGTGAACAGAGGATATACAATCTCTCCCCTCTGATTCTTCATGCTACTACCCAAACTTGTAAAAATCAGACGTTCCCCTGTGACCTCAATATTGCCCACACTTAGCTGACCACATCTTAAACTGTATCACACTGCTAATAAAGTTTCTGCAGTATGAGTAACGCGCATTCCTTACATGCAGGTGTATAGTTTAAAAACTTCTGTTATGGTATGAGCCACAGAAAGTCTCATATCTAGTCAGAGGTGACTACCTCACCTGCTCTGGACAGTCTCTTCCTTAGGACAAATTTCTGTTAATTTCAACACTTTATGCTTAGCACTAGAAGAAAAAAATCCTTTTGTGTATTCCTCTTTCTTCTAGTTGCTGTTATGTTGTCCTACAGCTCCCTGTCATACTTTTTCTGAAAGTTGAAGACCTTTTAGAGCAGTTAGCCCACAGCTGCAGCAGCCAGCTCAAGTGTTTGACAGTGCATGGTCAGAGCTGTTCATTAGCTGGGGTTAGACACGCAGATAGAATAAACAGATTTTTATACTGGAAAGGCCTTTGATGTTGATCTGTTCACCTCTGCAGCACTGTCATACATGTTCATTTAGCAGAGTCTGCATCACGCCTGGTAATTCTGGCTAAGGTAGAGGACATTTGGGTCTCAGACATTTCAACTAAGAGAAAAACCCCCAGAAAAAATATCTTTGTCTTCTCATTTTACCTCTGTACAGCAGACTCCATATAACTCAACTCCTACATCACGGCCATCATTTCTATTTCTGCTACACCCTTTATTTAAGGACCTGCTCACAGTCACCACTTCAGCACTCCCTTTGCAAATGTGCAAACAGATTAATCCTCCTGATTTCATCTCCAGCTAAGCTGTACTGTCACGATTAGTTATGATCCCTATTAAAATCTGACCTGTTATTTGCAGATTTGTGTACTTCTAGCTTCTAGTCAACAGGCATTCCTGGCTTTCATGATCTTGTTTCCTCAACAATGCAGAGATCAGTGTGCATGTAGATTAACTGAATGCTTGCAGCCTGGCATTTCATGCTTTACCAGAGACTATAACAGATCTCAGCTTTCAGCTTAATATTAGGTTATTTCATGAGGAGATCTAGTGCAGGCACTGCTACTGGCCACATAGCAGGATTCTCTAAAGTATTGCTAGCATATGAAAATTCATTGGTTTTAAAGTCACAAGGAAACCTTACAGTCAACAAGACTGTTCCTCCAGGCCAAAGGCTGTAAGATTTCTTCAACCATGCCTGTCTCCCAAGGGTTCAACTGTTCCACTTGTCACAAAGTTTAAACAAATGGACTTTTCCTAGAGACATTTCCTGGAGACTAGACTGAAAGAAATGAAGGTTCAAAAGCTTCTGTTACTCCTCCACTCCCAATTTGCTTTCTCCCTAACAAAGGTGGTTGGGCCATACGTTTTTGAGCAGTTCAGCCATAAGGTCTTCTGCATTCCTCACCTTCCCCACAACAGTGATTGATACATACTTCCTATGTGCCAATGCTGTGGAACTACCTCAGCACAGTCACTGGTATATCAAGCTTGCACACACCTTGAGCCCTGTATATCCACATGTTCCAGGAATGGGAGTAAACAATTTTGTGTAGGTACCAATGAATAAGCACATATTTGGACCTGTCAATGATGTCTTAACTGGATATTTTTGGCAAAGGAGAGGCCCACACAGGACCTAAAAGAATAGCTTTATCTTTGTGAAGTCATGGGCATGCCAGGTAGAGGGTTGTAAGGCATGAAAACCCTGTCAGGGTGCTCCAGCCAAGTTATCTTCAGTACCTTTCTCAGGGCCTGAGGAATGCAAGCAGTTCTAAATTGGGAACAAAGATGTTAGAAGAGAGAAAAGAGAGAGAAGAGAGAATCTTGTTTTCACAAGACAGTGAAAAAAAACAGATGAAGAGGGACTGTACCATCCTGGACTGAAACCAATCAGGTGTCCTGAAAGGTGCATGCAGGGCACGTGAACAGTGCGGGAAGTCCAATCGGGTTGTGTGTGATCGCGTGAACTACAGCTGCAGAAGTGCATAAGAATGGAGTAATGTAAACAATAAATGGACCCTCGCATAATCACATTGATTCACTGTACGAGGGTCCCGTGCTCCCGCAGTAGAGAAATCCTAGAAGCTGCCATCAACATCCTGCTATAGCAAAGAGTCCTAAAGCAAGTGTCAGAAAAAAGTAGCAGAATGGGAGAAAAAGAAAATCCTGCTAGCATTGTACAACAGCAGCTGTATGATAACTTAAAACTAAGTTTGTTTATTGGTTGACTTTTAACTAATATGGTTATGTATGCTTCACTAAGGTAGTGACATTCCTGAATCCAGTATTTGAGAGAATATGTTGTTGCAATGCAGCTGACTTTTAAATTTTGATATACCAAAATGGACACTATTATATTGTCTAATAAACAGCATTTTGCACATGAATATTTTTGTTCTAAAAAGAGAATGACAAAACATCTTTGACCTTCAAAGTTTGATGTACTTTACACCACATTTTAAACAAAACAGTTTTTCCACTGGTGCCACCTAAGTAAGTTCACAGAGTTAATCAGTACAATACTCAATCCTCATTCCACATGTCGGTTAAAAGTAGCATTGATGTTACTACAACAGAATTAAGATAGTTCCTTCAAACATGGTATGGAATTGTCTTGGTTTAAAAGACAGGTGTCTGTCAAGGAAGGCAGGAGCCTCCCCTGAAATGGAAAATGCAACCCCTTTCCCTCCAAATTAGTATAGTTTTTAAATTAAAGGGCTTTCAGGCAAAGATATGAGAAACAGGAATAACAGTTCTTTACTAATATATTGTATATAACAAGGCAAACAAACAACACTAGCTGTGCTAGTGACAGCAAACAGCACCACAAACCCCGTGCCAGCCTCCCTCGGCTGCCGGGCCCTTTCCCCGTGGGTGCAGTTCCGCTCACAGCCGGCAGGGGCGCTGGCGGCTCCCGGTGAGCGGGGCGGGTGCGATGGTTCCCCCGCGGCTGCAGGGGGCGCTCCGGAGCGGGCTCGGGGAGCAGGCGGTGATGGCGGCTCGGCCGAGCCGGGAAGGGATGGAACAAAGGCTGCACAAACCCCCTGGGCAGCTGATCCCGGTGCCCGACCGGATCCTCGGGAACAGCAGGCTGGAACAGCAGAGATGAGCAGATCCCGGGTGGCAGACGAGATGTATCAAACTCCGGAGTGCAGCAGGAACCCCGGTAAGTCTCGGCAGGCAGGGCGTGCAGAGCTACGATGTAGCGAAGGCTCCGTGCAAACACGGGGGCAGGGCGGCTGCAGCCCGGCTCCCNAAGGAAGGCAGCTGAAAAGGCAGAAGCCTGCAGCAGCTGGACGAGTAGCAGACTCTCTCCCTCCGAACGAACGCCCAGAGCACCAACAGCCATCCAGCCCAGGTGAAAGAGAGTGGCTCCCCGGACCCCTCCCCCTGTTGCCGGGTCTTTTGTTTCTCCCAAGCACCCGGCAATTTGTTGCTGCGGTAACATGCATGGGGGAAAATTCCTCAAGAGAGAAAAGAAAACAGAAGGTGAACTCCCAAAACCCCAGCAGGAACCTATAGTTCACAGATTGCAAACACTGCCGGATTATCTAAGTACCCACATTTAAATGCATAAATTAACGTACATATTATATATATGTGTCATCATCATCATTATTATTATTATTCTCCTCCTCTTGCAAGGCCACGGGACCCTGAGGCACAGTAATTTATCCCAATGCATATAAGAAATTTGCAACAGAGAACTAGATTAAACTCGCACCTCTTGGGGTAACCAGGCCCTCTTTTTACCCTTTGATTTTGATAAGGCCTGGCTGTGCACATGATACAATGACGAGAATGGTTTGGCTCTTCAGAAAGGTGAATATCTTGCCTTTTTATAGTTTTCATGGATGCACCTTAAATCTGTACGTAACTGTATATCTCAATCATTTCCTCTTGGGATCTTGCTCTGGGACACATTTTTCTTTTCCTTTCTGTGGGGAAACTTCTGTGTTCTATGCATGTGGGTGAACAATTCCCAGCAGATTATTATGTATTTGTTTCAAAGCAGACTTTACTTGTACCAGCTCTCAGGACTACCTTTTTTACACGTCAGGTTTCTTAGCTATCGAACGACAGGAAAGTACATGCACCGAACGAAATATGCTCAAGTGTATGTATTGAGAAGCGCCATTATAGACTTCCCGTCATCCAAACAAGTTATTATAAGAGTAGGTTTTAGCATTGCATATAAGACAGCTGTGGGTCGTTCAGTAAGTCAGTCAGGGGCAAAAAGAGGAAAATGCATCTGAGGTGACAGGACAGGAGTGCAGTTTAAGTGCAGGACCCCTAGTGAGTATGTATGCAACCAAGCTGCAGTGTACTGGCTAGCTTATCTTCAATAGGATGTTATAAATAAAAGAGGGCATTCGTGCCCAAATATGTAATATATTGAAATATGTTAAAGTTAAGTTAAGTTATGACCAGTTTAAAAAGAGACAACCAGAGCCATGCCCAGGGGAAAATGTAACCTCGGCCGGGAACAGATTTACATCCCAAAAACAGAGCCACAGAGAACTGATGGCCCATCAGGACTGGCTCCCGAAATCTGCATTTTCAAGGAGGACTTCCCGGCAGAGCTGATCTCCCATCTCCGAAAATCTCCTCCCTGCTCAGGCGTTAACGACCGGATCAAGAACCGAGATACGGAACATCACAAACCATCAGATAACATCCTCTGGTGATGGGAGATTAATCAAGAGCGGATGCGCTTTGTCCACCTCAGTTTCATGAATGGCAAGCTTCATGATTATGGTGAGTGGCAAAAATAATACCCAGGATCCGGACTTTATAGAAAAACTGTATATAAGCAGGCTGCTGGAAGCAGCTAGTGTGAACAGAGGGAGGTCTGATGCGATAGAGGTCAGACCTGGGTTCACCCAGTTCCAATCCCGGGCTTGGCACTGTCTCTCTTTTCGATTGTGGCATTACGTGTACGAACTCTCGGACACTAAATAAATTTTATACTTGTTAATTCTCAAATTGGGCAGAGTCATTTATCACAAGGAGAACAGCGCAATAGCCAGCCACTCACTGACATCCTACTTTTATAAATGTAGGATGTGTTTTCACCAGACTGCTCCTGTGTGAAAGGTGGCAAGACTTCAGGTTCATGCCGCCACAGGACGCAGTAAAGTTAGTATTTCTGTTCAGAATAAGTACAGGTGTTCAGCTCTTTACTATATGTGCCAAACTTTCTACTCATTCCTGTTATACTTTTTGTGCCAAGAGGGTGCAGTTTGGTGGCGTTTATTCTGGTGTTGGTCATCAGCTAGTTGCTTTACCCTGTTTCTGGTTTGCTCTATTGATGCAAGGCAAACATGCAAAATTTTGCTGAAGGACTCCCACGGAGAACAGAGAGAGGCAGCAGAAATACAGTCATGTCCTTTTGGCACAGAGATGGAGGGATGCAGACTGGGCTTTTCTCCTGCTCCTGTCTAACCTTTGTATATCTTGCTT
This sequence comes from Struthidea cinerea, assembly GCA_013397865.1. Lineage (NCBI taxonomy): Eukaryota > Metazoa > Chordata > Aves > Passeriformes > Corcoracidae > Struthidea > Struthidea cinerea. The sequence continues at coordinate 423,560 of VZTI01000074.1, forward strand.
CGAAATTATCCTGGCCTTGTGTTGTGTGTTGCTTTCTGCAACTCACTTAGCTCAGCTCAGTTCATGTCACAGCAATGAGCCAAAAGTACAAGACCCTCAGACTTCCTTGAGGGAAAACAAATACCTTGCCCAAGACAGTCATGAGGATGGTGATGGATGTAGCAATGGGGTGGCTCATAAAGATTCAAAATTCTGAAGGTGTAGTGTCTGCAGTGTCTACCACATGGCATGGCCATGTTTGCAGTGATCTAAAGTATTATTCTGCCATACAACACCACTTCAGAGTTAGAATTTACATGGATATATTAGGACCCAAGAAGGTTAAAGATAAAAAATTGTTATTTGAAGTATACTGGTATGTAATTCTCAGGAAATGCAATGGAGCTGCAGAGTTTATTTTTGTGCAGCTACTCAATGTGCTGTGTGCATTAGAAATCATTACATGTTTACTGAAAAACAGTTCACTAAAAAAAGTTCAGTCTGGGAAAAGAGCGCATTTGGGTTTTCCACAGAGTTGCATTAAAATCAAGAGCAATCTATGCTAATGTGTCTCATTTTCCCATCTGTTTCTGGAATTATATAAAAGGTAAGCTTGAGGTATTCTGACAGTACTTTAACATATGGTCTGAATTTCAGACTTGCTGTGCAGAAATGAGCATAGGAATGTCATGCTAAACTTTTGCAGTGGCTGAGAGCTGAGTTAGCCCTTATGGACATAAGACACGAATAATCCAAGTTTTTCTGTTTCTGAAGAGTTTTGTGAATGCCTTCAAGTCATTTTAACTTTATCGTTAAGTACTGCTCCCTGTGCTGCTTAGGCACCAACTGAAGCCTCTGTCTGGTTTGCATCCTTTGACCATTCTGGTACAGTATAGTTCCAGTTGAAACAAAGGAGGTCTTTACACTCAGTGTTTGCCTCGTGTGATGGTTGATTTTCTTCTTGATGAGGATATGCCACTGTTCCTGCTGCTGAAATATTCAAGAAAATAATTTGGAAAAGTGACTGAAAAGTACTCCTGGCTGTGAATGAACACTCTTATTTGCATGCAGATAAAGATTCTTTCTGGGAAAACAAACAAACAAAAAACAAAAAACCATACTCAGCCATTAAGGTAGACAATGGCCTGTTCAAGGCAACGACCAAGGATTTCAGGGACACAGCACAATTGCAGCCACAGTTGCACAGAAACAATAACAGTTTAGCAGAAAACAGAACAGCAATTGGGAGAAGTAACAGTAATAATCACTTGATAGGAAGCTGTTGAATCCCAAGGACTGCCTGGGAACAAAGAACACAAGATCGCAGAGAAGCCCCTCCCCAAGAGGGCGGCCTTCACCAAAGACCACATGGCCTAGGCATGGTAGAAGAGCCCCCTTCTCCTCAGCAGGTGGTGGGGAGAGAGTGTTACGAGTGTTTTAGTCCAGTTGATAGATTGTTAACAAAGTTAGCAGAGTAGGTAATGAAAATGTATTAGACTTCGGAAACAATTTGTACTTGAAAATGTTCAAATGTTACTTATCCTGTATGTTTAATAGCAATAGCAACTTATTTGGACCCACTAAATTGTATCTTAAAGTTCTGTGTAATTAAATAGTTGAACTGTATTAGGATGGGGGGGTAGCTCATTTAGAATATCAGGCAGGTGAGGGCTCCATCCACAGGATGGGGTGCTCTAGAAAGTTCCCAAACGGACAACATCGTACTAATAAATACATAACATCATCTCATACGTCATCAAGAGAGATCAAGATTGGACAGCCGAACGAGCCAATGGAATCAGCCCCTGGGAGAATGATTGGTCAGGGATGCACCGTTGAATGAACCGATGACACCAGACGTGTAAATGAGGCATCAGAAGGGAACTGACCAACCAGAGAACGAGCCGAAGATGATATAAACTGTTCTAGTGCTCAGCACTGGGTCCTCCTGAGGCAGCTTGGTACCGAGGGAGCACCCAGCGTTGGGTCCGTGCTGTTACAGTGTCTCTGCCTTGCTGTGCCTGGCAGTGGGGCCACTCCCCTCTGCTCGTCCCCGGTTGCCTTTTAATAAACCCATTACTATAATTGGCAATTTTGTCGGTGTGTTTCTGACAGAGAGAACTGAGGAAGAAAAAACAACACAGCAACTGCACTTCCACGATTACAAAATTCCTTCTTCCCCCAAACAATAACAGGGAACAAGGACCAAAAGAAACCTGGAGCCCAAAACCAGCAAATGCTGCCGATCTGTTTGCTCCATGCCACCTGACAGGGTCTTTCCCTGTGGCAGCAGCGCCGTTGACAATGGTGGCTGGCAGTGGGCCAGAGACTGTAACTTGTGGAGTGACTTCACCTTCTCCTCAGCAAAAGCAGCAGCCAGCTGGCAGGGGCAGCTTGGACTCTGTGCTCTGTGCTTAGACCAGGCACTGCTGGCGGGCTGGGGCGACCGTATGGAGTGGGGCTGTTCCATTTTTCCTGGAAAAGTGAAAAGAAAAACAAGAAAAGATTAAAAATGTCCTTTCCCGCCTCAGGAACAGGGGTTGCCCATGGCAATCGTGGCCAAAAAGATGTTGCCAACTGCTCCAAAAGTCCAGGAAAAAACAAAAGAAAACAAACAGGAGCTTCTGCTTTGTGCTGCCTCAGCTTTCCCTGAGAGAAGGAAAAAGAGAGAGGCTCTTCATGAGTGTTCTCAAACTCTTATAGGGACTCTGGCACCCCTGCCTCAAGACCCTCGGCAAGACACCCAGTTCTTCTTCCGGCCCTCGGATCTTAAAGTAACAATCTTGGACAGTTTGGGGTAGCACAGATATGGAACACAGTACATATTTTTGGGTTACCTGGGACACCTTCTGTAAAACAGACTGTTTCTGTAGCAAAAGCAGCTCCAAAGCCGCAAACAAATACACACTTTTAAGGTGCAATTAAGGTGGAAATATAAACATCACACAATCCTATACCTCTAAGTTACTTTTGAGAACTACCTTTAGTTCCCCCTGCACCATCTCACAGCACCTGAGCCTTGTAGACTCATTGTCCAACACTCCAGCATAATGTACACCTGTTTTTCTTGGTTGGTCAGATGTAGACTTGGAAATTATATGCAAGTAGTTTCCATGTGGGAACAAGAGCATTTCAATACAAGCACTAAGTATCAAGAGCTTCATGTCTCACACACTTTCTGAGCTATAGCAGTTCCTATATTTTCATTAGCTCTTTCTCATGGCTATTTTAATTCCCTGACTAAATGCTCTTGACCATTCTGGGAAGGAGTGCTGTAGCAGGATGATAAATACATAGGATAGCGGAGGGCTAAGTCAGCTACACCAAGAATGGCTTTTCAACCTTTTGCTGTGGTGCCCAGCACTTACTCTAACTGCAGTCACTGGAGATAAGTGTGTGCAGAATTTGATAGGGTAGTTTTCAAATGAGACTTTTGGTAGCATTTGGTGCTGACGTTAGAGCAAATGACAAAGTTCTCATTCTAGCACCAGCTTCCAGGAACTTACATCTGGGTCTTTATAGAACTCACTTGAAAACCTCCTCAAAATGGTGTCATTGCCATTGTGTACCCCAGATAAATAGCAACCATAGTAAACAAAACAGAAGGACTAGGAAATTCAGAGACACTTATTGCTTACTTTTAAGCTGCTGTAATTAGCCCAGAAAGCAAGATGGAAATTTCCTGACTTCAGCTGTCACCTACATGGAGCCTTCTAAGAACAGAGGAAAGCTCCAAATGGATTTAACTGTTTCTGTACCATGGAGTTTGTCAAGAAGGTTTGTGGGCGACTGTAAATCTTGATTTGAGTTCCATGGCTACAAGTAAATAATCTCAAAACAGTAAACTGTTTCTCTGGTTCTCTTTTCTTGCACAACTCTATGGATGGGAGATGAAACAAAAAAAAGTGCACTCCTTTCCCAGATGTGCAAAAACAATCTGCAGAGGACATGGCCCAAAATTTGCTTGAAAACATCTGTTTTACCCTGGCCCCCTTCAGGACACATGCACTTTCTACTTTGTAAGGAAATGAAGCCCAGAGGATGGCATTTCCTTCCATCTCCAGAAGGGTCTCAAGTCTGAGACATCTTGCTGTGAAGCAAAACCAAATTCCCTTCAAATAAACCTGTGTGGGAGGGAAATACATCCAGAATCAGTGTCTGAAGTCCCTTCTGGTCTTTCCATTGGGAAACTGTTGAGAAATGGGTATCAGGGAAGCTGCAGTACTGCCTGACAGAGATTGATTGCAGCACCATCTCTGATTTCCACCTGCTTTGGCTTGGATAGGTCACCATGGTGGTTGGTATCCTTGTCTGAATCCAGTCTGAGCTACTGAGATTTGTTCTACCTGGGCTATGCATCAGAAAAGACTGGAACATCCTTTCTGCTAGTGACACTTGTAGTAGTATGTTCACTCCCTACACCTTCCATTTCTGGAGGCAGGTCAAGGTGTTAATTGCTCTTGGCTAAGAGTCCCAGTGTTTGAGCAATCCCTTCTCTTTATTCATCCTCACAGAGAAGCTGCAAGCTGGGGATTGCTCATTCCAGCTACTGGCATTGAATGCTGCCATCTCTGAGACAGCTGGGTGTAATGTGAAAGGCTTATGCATCAGTCTATTGTTTTTTCTCAAAGGAGAAATATTTTATTGAAATTTATCGACTTTGACCAAGGTTTCCAGCAAGCATATAAGATAAACTGATCTGAAATGAAAACTAATTTTTTTTTAATACAGACTAAGTGGTGGAATATACAAAATCTGCCTTCTTTCTCTCCATTTAGAAAAAAGGTTTGAAGGCTCAAGAACTACTGTGAAAGGGATCTGTCACCTTCAACTTGCCCTGTGCACTCACACAGCATAGGAGTGAGTGAAGGTTGCTCTGGTAAACAGGCACTTCGCTCCAGCAATGTCCAGAGGCGGTTGTTTTCATTTAATACAGGGCAATGACAGTTTGGGGAAAAACAGCTTTGATGCCTTTTCCCCATGTAGTCAGCAGATGCGTCTGACAGGCTTCAAGACACCTGTTAAATGAAATCTAGCATTGAGAAGTGTTGCATTTAAGCACTCTGAATTAAATCCCTAAATGCATATCACAATTTTCCTGTGCTTTCTCATGGAGAGTATTTGGTATAGACTTTATATTTTACTGGGGAGAAGTAAGAGACAGTGTCTCTACCAGTGTAATGCTATGTCAGGAGAAAAAATGGAAAGAATTTTTGGCTTCCTTTTAAAAAGGAAACACTATTTCTTCAGATAACTTCTGTTACCTACTGGAACTCTTCCATGTGTTTCTAATAATTCAATGAAATTAGACAGAGTTTTAATTTTTTTTTAAAGTATAAATTTGGTAAAGCCTGAATTGTGATTGACAATTCTTACTTACATCTAGACAGAATAAATTTATGGAAATGTTAAAAATAGGAGCAACTTCTTCAGTAAAAACTAGAAGTGTATAATATATATTTGTATGTACTTGAATATTTGTCTTAATGCATATTTAAATTTTCTTTAAAACACTGAATATGTTTTTTTTTAAACACTTCAAATATATACATCACTGAGATTTCAAATAGCTGCTCAGCAAATTTTAGCTTAGTGAGAAGCTAAAGAGACAGGCAGAAGAAAAGTCTAGCAACTGCTATCTTAATTTCATTTGGAAAAAACACAATGTTGGCTGAAATATTTACGTTTGTTACTCCTGCTCAATGTCATTTGAAAAGAGTAATTCTTCACAGGTGGATATCATTTTGAAAATTGCTACTGGGCAACTCCATTCTTGCTTCATGCTAGGGCCGGACAAAATCCACTTCTGTGGAGGCAAGAAGAGCAGGACCCTGTTGTACAGGCTTAACCTGTATCATTGGTGGCATGAGGCAGAAGCTGATGTGAATCTCTTTGCTCATAGCATTACTTTTAAAATACTATTTCCTTCCAAACATGGGAGATGATATTAAAAATGAAAGTCTGGTCCACAAAGCAGTGGAACTCGAACCCCTCTGACTTTCAGATTTTTCTGCTCCGTATACAAGGAAAAACCAAGGTATTGCTGCAGTTTCTTTCCCTGTTTTCTTTGGGTTTGGGCTCAGATATCTGTTATGGTATTCCCTATATTGTTATATTTTTATACTTTAGGAAAGCAGTATCCTGGCTAATGCTGTAGATGCTGTGTTTTGCATTTTTGACCCATCAATCCACTGGAAATTCCTGGCGCCTAAACAGCAGAACATAGCAGTGTAGCTCTTGGTGTGTAAGGGATGTAACAGTCTGGAGAGGGACATCAAAGAACTTCTACCTTGAAAGGTGAAGCTCCTGCAAAAGAAACCTTCAGTAAAGATCAGAATCCCACCAGCAGTGTGATTTTACCATATCTTAATGCAAAAACTTTCATAGTTACTAAAGTTCCATGTCTTTTTCCTTTGGTCTAGTAGAATGAAAAAAGCACAAGACAGCTGACCCAGCATTTCTTCTGTTGAGTGATGTGGAAAGGAGAAAGAACATTTAGTTTTGTCTTTAACTTGATTTGGTGATTAACACTCTAAAATACCTAATCAGCTGTAAATTTGGAAATATTTCTATGGATAACAATCTGTTTCCATCACCTTACCATTGTGCTATTTTGGGATGAAAATACACTACATTGTACAATACACACATGAAAAATTATTTCTAAAATTCGTCTGTAAGAATTACAACTAGATAAGAAAATCACAGCAATCTGCTTCCCAGTCTGATACACAAGACCTGTCTGCTGGTGAGATTGCAAAATATGCCATAAACTGAACTGCCAGAATTAGCTTGGGCATTTTAATTTTGCCATGATGACAATTGCATTACTTTTCTACCATGCTCTAGATTTCTTCCACTGAGTCTTTATTAGACACAATCTCTAGAGAACCATGATACAGCACTTCTGCTTCTGGTTGTTCCACTGTGTGCCAGATTCCATATGGAAGTCTTGTCTTTGATCTATTAACTAGATTCAAGAGCAGACCGTTACTCAGGATTCAAGAGAAAACAGAAAGGAATTCACATAATCTGTGTATGCATAATGCATCCCAATGAACAACTTGAAAGGACTGTCACTCATTTCAGCACTCTGCTTTGAAAGATGCTGACTATTGAGAGTCCAGACAGCACTGCTGAAAACGGCAGCAAGACTTCTGTGGCATGTTGATGATAAATGGGCATGTTTTCCTCCTTTGGGGTTTTTTCTGATGGTAGCCTGCAGATCAAAAACTCCTTGAAGTCATGTGGCTTTGTTTAATCTGCCCTTTTTTACAGGGTTGTTTTGCTCAGAAAGCACTAGAACATTTGTCTTAAGACCCGCCATTTTCCACAGGTGAGAATCATCAGCCAGGTATCTTAACCATGCCCAATCCCAGAGCTTGGGATGGTCCTTCCCAAGACACTTCTAGCTCACAGTGAGTACCTTTGTGTCTTGGGGTGACTTTATGATGTGTATCCCCTATCACTGCTCTATGCCCAGAAATTAACTTTGTGCCTTTCTGTGCCTTTAAACTGAGCCTGAGAGGGGACAGAGGAAAAAAAAACGAGAGAACTTTTTAAACAGTTGTTCAAGGACACAGATACACTCCTTGGCTTCTGCTGCGGCAGCAAGAGCGGAGGAAGCAGCCTTCTTGCTTTTCAGCCAGCTTTTGGCTCCTTTTCTCCAGAGGGAGACGGAGAGTTGAACTTTGTTTTCCTGGGACTTTGGTTTTTCCCTTCTTCTCTTCTGGACTGTCTCAACATCAGAACACATTGGGAGAATTTTCCACCAAGGCCCAGAGGTGGGCCCACACCAACCCAACTCTGAGGAGGAGGAGAGAGACTGCACCTACAGAAGGACTCTGAAATCTTCCCAGGTTTCTCTCCACAGTGAGAAGTTTTATTATTTAGCATTATTATCCTTTTCCTGTGTGTTTGTTAAATAAATAGTTTTTATCTCTTTCACTTTCCTCCGAGGAAAATTTCTTTTTTTTTTCCCAAAGCTGGTGGGGGAGGGGTGGTTGTAACCTGCCTTCCGTCAGAGGATATTTTTCCTCTAAATTTGTCCAAACTGGCACATTTTGCCAAAGTATTGCTGCCTCAGTGACCATCAGCTGCACACTGGAAGAAATGAAAACAGAAACCACTGTGCTCCATTCTGCAGCTCTGATTTCCCCGACAAATATCAAAGCTTGCTGGAGAAAGAGTGAGCAAAGAATTTTCCAAGATAAAATGCAAAAAAAAGCTGTGAATACTATCTAATGGTACAAAGTCAAAATTTAAAAAAAAAATCAGTACAAAATGATTCATACATCTCAAATGGGTCCCTTTATAAGATTTGTCTAATGAACAGTGCTGATGCCAGGGCAGTACATTCCAGGTAGGCCTACACTAACATTTCAGAAGATCAGAAACTTTAGAAATTGTTTCCCTGAACCCATGATTTTCTGTTGGTTATGCAGCAGAAGACACTATGTGGCCCATGGTGTGATGAACATGCCCTTCTCCTGTCCTTGAGAAACCATGTGAAAATATAAAAAAGATCAGTTTTTTAAGGACAGAACTTTCTTCCACTGTACCACGTATAGCCCATGAAAATGGGTGGCACAATCAACTATGTGAGGCAGACTATGTGATCATAAATGGCAAATTCTAATCTCTGGCATCTAATAAAGTTAGGTTTGGGTTAAGTTTTTTTCTGTTCCTGTAGCGTGGTGTCCTAGGTGATAGTTTAATTGCATGATAGTTTAATTGATCTGATGCTGAGGGAGAACACCTTTTAGAGGAGCTCAGGTCTACAATAATATCTTGCTAGACTCCAACGTAGTTACGATTTCCTTTCATCTGGCTGCTGAGGAAACTGGTAACTATGAGTTCATCTGAATTCATCTCTACAAAGTCATTGAATGCAGCCTGCTATACATAGGAACCAACTAGATAAACTCAGCTATCGGCAGGTATTGATGGCATGACACAAGAGTAGCAATCCTTGGACAGTTTTCCATCCCTCATACTGGAAAAAAAGTTTATGCTTGGTATGTTGTCCAAGTGCAAAATAACATAAAAGTTTAGGAAAACAATTTTTTGGTATCAAAATGGAAGCTCTGTTGCCTTAGCATGATGTACGAGTGATGACATCAGCTGTGATATGTACAGAATCTTTATTTCAGACAGGAACAACAGAATGGACATTATGGCAGTAGGACAAAAAAGATCTTTTCTGACCTTAACAATTACTCCATGTCCAAAAATATTTGTCTAAAATCACCATTAAAAGTTAAAACATGAAGAAATTATTTTTAATCAGAAAATATAGTGAAGTAGACTTGCCCAAGTGAAGAAAAACTAATTTGGAACATTTTCCTTCATGTGAGTCTTTATTAATTTTGTTATTGATCCATTTCATGGTAACGATAACATTTTTAAATTTAAACTTGAATTCTGAGGAAGACACTTCAACAATTTCAAATTTTGATTGCCATTTGTAAATAGAAAGTGTACTAAAATTGTGTCTTTCTTATGAAATGTTTGGTTTCAATGAGTAAGTATGATGTCTGAATAACTAAAATCAGTCACAGAACCCTTAGGGCATTGGCCCTTGGTCTTTTTGAGAGCTGGACACCAGTGGCACAGTGGACAAAGACAGCTCCTAGGTAAGAGGATATTCTGTTCTTTACATGTAGGGACTAAGTCTCCGCATCAGGGAGTGGGGACACTGAGTAACTGTCATAAGAAGAAATACCTTTCTCATGATAAATTACTCTTCCTGTTACATACGTGTTGTAAGTACACCCCCTGGGAAATCAGCACAACCAGCAGAGGCACAGTGCTAAGCAGGGCCTGCAGGGCTTGCCAGGGTGTTGCCAGTGCCAGCAACTCTGCACTAAAACAGCAATGGGAGCTCCAGGGCTGCCCCAATCCTGCCCTGCCAAGTGCTGCAGCAGGAGCTAAAAGTGGTGGTGCACCTTTTTGTGAATTTATTGCCTTCCCTTTTGCTCTGCTGAACAGATCCCTCCATGGATAATAAGTCATCTCCCTGTGTCTCCCTTACCATTTCCCACGATCTCTGGGTGAATACAAAAAAGTGGTGACAGGGTGGTCTCCACATAACCCCCACAGGCACAAACTTGCCTCATTGATAACCTCAGATTCTGGTGATCTGAGTTAGACAGTGTGACTTTGTCGAGGTGGACATGAAAGCACACACTTTCAGTAATCCAAAGTCGAAGAAGTTTTTAAATTTTCTCTACTGCTATTCTTATACCTTTTCACAACTGCTGTGGCCTATTGAGATTGGCTGCTTAGCAAACAATGACAAAGCTGTCTAACAAACAATGACCATTTCAAGCAGTAAAACAATCAGCTATACAAACAAAGGTATAGTTGCTACATATTATCCACAAGTTCTCCCTTGTACACTCTTAATGTCTCATAACAAGAACATCTTCTCCTCGTGTCCAAAACATCTTCTCTCATTGATTATCTTCTTGGCCTTCTCTGTGGGTTTCACTGAAGCTGCAAAATTTCCGCTGTAAAATTCTCATGGGTAAATTCCGACTGGTTTCAGGTCTGACTCTGTGAGGCCTGCAGACCAGCTGTCAGCCTCATCAAGACAGTATTTCTTATGAATTGAAAATAAAAGGGGGAGGTAAGATCAAAACAGTTTGCACTTTCCATCTGGTCATACATCTGTCTGAAGTTAAGCTAGGAAGGTATGCCGAGTTCAGCTCCAGCCTCTGAAAATACCTTGCATTTTCATACATTTTGCCTTTGGTCTTTTTCCAACCCTGCAACATCCAGCCCAATCCAGACAGCAGATCACAGCAGATAAAAAGAAATGGCTGGGGATTTTTCTTGCTTCTTGTCATTTCTGTACCTGGACACTGATAAACAGGTGTATTTGCACGTGGGCACGTGCTTCTGTTCTGAAGGAGACACATGTTTCTGCAAGAACTTTCTTTTCCCCCCCCCCTTCCTTTCCAGAATAAGAATTAGAAAACTCAGATTCCAGCTTTAAAATTAAAACAAGACAGATGTGCTTTTTTTTAATATGCTTTCCCATATGACTCCTCGAGGATTTTTTTGTTCTCATGTAAGCTGAATATCAGGAAAAGATTCTTCATCCATGTATTGATTTGAAAACAAACCAGTGGGAGATCACAAGTCAGGATTAAATTTAACAGAAAAAAAAATAGAAATAAGTGAAATAATATAAGGAAAAGCACTAACAAAGTCAGATACAACCTGACACCCTGTTAAGGTGGTGGTAGCAGTCCAAATGAAGCAGTTCAGTTGAAGCAATGATCCTATGGAAGGTCTAGTCTCCAGCTGAAGGCCCAGTGGTAGCTCTTGTCCTCTGGTAACCCAGTAGACAGGACTAAGTTAGGCAGTTTCAAGGGCAGGTTATATCCAGGTGGGAATGCTTGGCTCCTCCCTCCTGGGTGGAGCATCTCACAATAGGATGAGATAAGTCCATGAGTCATGTGGTGGTTTCTTGACGGCCCATTGTCTGTTATCAGGGGTGGGTCATTAGCAGGTGATAACAGCTAATGGCCCACAGCTGGTGGTAATAGAATACTTAAATACATCTATATTGTAACCTAGGACAACCCAGAGTGTGGTTGGGCATTGGAACAGGCTGCCCAGGGAAGTGGTTATGGCACCAAGCCTGACAGAGCTCAAGAAGTATTTGGACAATGCTCTCAGGCACATGATGTAATTCTTGGGGTTGTCCTGTTCCAGGCCAGGAGTTGGACTTTGATGATCATTGTGAGTCCTTCCAAATCAGGATGTTCTATGACTTTATGATTCTGTGAAACAGAGCACTTTGGAAAATACGATGCAGCTCCTCTTCCTTCTCCTTTTTTGTGTGTGATTGGACACACAAATTCTCATTCTTCAAACTTGGTCTTCAGGAAACAGGGACTTCTTGGCCTCTGTTCCTGCTTCTGCATTCTCTGCATGTTCCATTCTAATTGAAACATGATATTGACAAGAATTCTTTATTCTCCCAGGCTGAAAAAAAAAAAAGAATTTAGAAACACAAGATGAAAAAACACCTATAAACTAGGGATGGGAATGATTGGGGGATTTCTTTTTTTGGATGCAAAAATAAAAATTCATGTGAAAATATTGTATTCCCTCCCAAAAGAGAGAAAAATCACAAAAACTTTTCCATTTTTTTCTCAAGAGTGCCACCTTTGTGCATGAGTTACTTGCCTTCCTGTTTACAGCAAAGATTCCTATTTTCTTCACCAAAATCATCACGCATCTGGCCTTCTGCATGACACAGGGGATCTACAACTTTCCATAGTTCTCACTTTCCTTTGCCAGGCTTCGAGTGATATGTTTTCAATCTAAAGTAGGGATTGCATCAGCCTGCTCCTGGCTGTACAGGTAGTTATGATCCAGTTTAAACCCAGAAGAGCAAAGAAAATTAAGCTTCTGTATAAAACAGAAAGAACTATGAAGGTTCAAAATATACCCAAAAAACGTGATTAAAACAAATGAGGTTAGATGTTAGTGCCAAAAAAATGATATATTTTATTTAACAGTAAAAGAGGCAAATGAAAGAGAATGAAAGAGAAAAGAAAGAAAGAAATAGAGAAAGAGGTGTGCATGGGGGGTGGGGGGACAGGGAGAGAGTGACATGGGTTAGGTGGAAGCATATCACCCTTCTGGGAGTCCCAATGACGTCTTGTTGCTCCCCTCCGTCTGGTCTTCTGGGTGGTGAGGGTCCCCCACTCTTGCTGCCACACTGAAAAGTTTAGAATCCAGTGGATTAATAGACATTTGGGCCAGGTGGGAATGCCCAGGTGCCTCCCTCGCAGGGGGCTAGTTTGACACTGTCCCTTGCAACACTGAGGGTCTGTTGCATCATCTGCAGTGCTCTGGTGCAGGAGGGGCCTTTGATGGGCCTTGACACCCCCTTCTGCTGTGGATAAGCTTTTCCCGGGGTGAAGGGGCCCCACAGCTGAGCTGGTCTGCCCAGCAGAGGATGCGCGGTCACTGCACCTCTCAGCAGAGGCTTTTTCGCTACACACCCAAAACCTCTCTTCCCCCTACCCTTCAGTGCGAGGGTCTGTGTGAGCCTGGCAGCTGATAGCCCCGGGGGGGCTGCAGTCTCCCCTCTGAAGGTGTTAAGCTTGATCCCTGTGAATGCATTCTCCTCTCCCCAGACCTGAGTTTACTGTATCTTATCTCCATCAGCGAGCAGTTCAGGGCCCCAGTCAGAAGGCCTGTTCAGGATGTGGTGGTCTTCTCTGCAGCTTTTGTAATACAGTTTTGCTATAATAGGCAAAAGTCTTTAATGATAATGTTTAAGTCATAAATTACAATATTTCAGTCTCTGACACATGTGCCCCATGTTAATGCTTGTGAGCATCTGCTCTGAAACAGACTGGGAAAAAGAAAACAAAATCCTGTTAACTGTTGTAGTCTTTGTAATATGTGCCCTTTAAAATGGTTTTGGGGCTGAAAGTTCTGTAGGATTTCAGGCAAATAGAAGGCTCATCATTAGAGGGAAGAAGAAGAGGAAGGGGAAGCAGAAGGGGTAGGAAGGGGAATAGAGAAGGGTGGTGAAATAGCAAGCTTATTTTAATCATGGTGGTATTATTGGACTGAATTTCCTTGTGGTTTTCTTCTTGTTTGTGCACAGCTACACAGAAAGAAAAGGCAGCAGAAGTACGTGCTAGCTACAGCCCCTTTTTATTGCCAACAATAAAGATAACTCTGGCCTGGAAGCAGGAGAAGGACTCCATGTTATAACTCCATATAACAACTACTTACCTATTTGTTTTTTACAATTTACAGAGCCTACTGGCTTTGGCCATGGTATCACCTTTTACCAAGCACATGCCTCCAGCTGTGCCAGCACACCTAATGCCTGTTTATTATCTGAGTCTACATGACTTGTTTACAGCTTTCTTTTAGAACCCTCTTCATAAGTCTTTCCTTACTCACAGGTTATGAAAACACCATTCTAATTCCAGCAGAAGTGGAGAAAAGCATTGTTCTTAGTATCTAGCAAAGGCTAAATCAGCATTTGCAGAGAGAGTATGCTATGACTGCAAGGCAGTTGGGATGAGATATAAAGCCAAGATCTGATCATAGTAAAAAAAGAGAAAAGTTTAAGTGAAAGGGAAGAGAAAAGGGAACAGAAAAGTCAAAGGAAGCAATAGAAAGTAAAGGAAGATGGCAAAGGTAATTGTCCTTTCAGCTGAGACAGACTTCACTTTCTTCTTAGTACCGGCAGAGTGCTGCGGTTTTAGATTTAGTATCAGAATAATGTTGGTAACCCACGCGTGTTTTGACTGTTGCTAAATAGTGCTTACCCTAAATCAAGGACTTTTTAGTTTCTCATAGTCTGCTAATGAGGAGTTGCACAAAAAGCTGGGAATGAGCATAGCTGGGTCAGCTGATGTGAATTGGCCAAGTAGCTGTTCCATACCATAGAACTTCATGCCCCAGTATATAAACTGGGGAGAGTTACCAAAAGAGGGACGGTTGTGGTTCGGGGATGGGAGTTGGTCAGCAGATGGTGAACAGTTGTATTGCGCATCACTTGCTTCTCTTGGTGTCTGTTACTTTCTTTCCCTCTCATTATTGCTATTATTGTTGTTATTATTATTATTATTATTGGGATTATTAGTATTATTAGTAAATTATTATTATTATTATTACTTTTATGTTTTGTTTCAACTCTTACATTGTTCTTATCTCAACCCATGTGGTTTATTTTTTCTTTCTAGCTCTCCTCCTCACCAGATGGGGGAATCCTGGGAGGAGAGAGTGAGTGAGCAACTGCATGATACTTGGCTGCTAGGTGGGGATAAACCATGACAGTCTTTTTTAGCATCTTACATGGGGTGTGAAGGGTTGAGATAATAACAGATCTGACCATAGTGTGCTAAAAAAAATTTGTCATAAATTTAATAGGCTCTGGTCATCATTATATTTAATTTGCTCTCAGTGGTTCTATGCGTGTACTCAGATACTTGTTATGTAATACCATTCTTGCTGTATGTGTTCCATATTGTGATGTTTATTCTCCGTAGAGCCTGGACTAAGGTTGAAATTCTTGTGGTTTTTGCAGTACTGGCTTATTATATGGAGGGCTAGATGCCTCCTCAGCAATGTCACTGACAACACAAAGCTGGGAGGAGTGGCCGATACCCCAGGGTACCGTGCAGCCCTTCAGAAGGACCTCGACAGGCTGGAGAGACGGGCAGAGAGTAACCTGCTGAAATTCAGCAAAGGCAAATGCAGGGTCCTGCACCTGGGGAGGAACAACCCCAGGCACCAGCACAGGCTGGGGGTGAGCTGCTGGAAAGCAGCTCTGTGGAGAAGGAGCTGGGGGTGCTGGTGGACAACGAGCTCTCCATGAGCCAGCCAGTTGTCCACGTCTTCTGGCCAAGCAGGCCTGGGGTACCCTGGGCTGCATTAGGAAGAGCATTGCCAGCAGGTCAAGGGAGGTGATCCTGCCCCTCTACTCAGCCCTGGTGAGGCCTCACCTGCAGTGCTGTGTCCAGTTCTGGGCTCCTCAGTACAAGAAAGGCATGGGGCTCCTGGAGCAGGTCCAGCAGAGGACTATGAAGGTGATTAAGGGACTGGAGCATCTTTCTTATGAGGAAGGGCTGAGAGTTGGGTGTGTTCAGCCTTAAAAAGAAGTGATCGAGAGGCGACCTCATCAATGTCTATGAGTATCTGAAGGGAGGGTGTCAAGAGGATGGATCCAGGCTCTGCTCAGTGGTACCAAGAGATAGGACAAAAGGCAACAGGCAGAAACTGATGCCCAGGAAGTTTCATCTGAACATGAAGAAGAATTTCTCTACTGTGCAGGTGACTGAGCACTGGAACAGATTGCCCAAAGAGGTTGTAGAGTCTCCCTCACTGGAGATACTTAAGAGCCACCTCGACACAATCCTGTGCCATGCGCTCTAGAATGGTCCTGCATGAGCAGGGAGGTTGGACCAGATGATTGCATGGATGGACCCTTCCAACATCATCCATTCTGTCACACTGTGATAGGACAGAATCGCGCTAGTGAACTTAATGTGGTCTGTTCTGTGTACTCAGCATTGCCATCCTCTCCGTACTGCGGGAGCCATCTAGTGGGAATTAGCCACAATTACACCTTTTACATACACCCCTGGGAGCCAATTTACAGGACGAATCCTTTCCAATACTTGCCCCTCCCTCCCTCCCTTCCTCCCTTCTTCCCTCCCTTCCTCGCTCCCTTCCTCCCTCCTTGCCTTCCTGCCTTCCTTCCTTCCTTCCTTCCTTCCTGCCCGCCTGCCTGCCTTCCCTCCCTCCTTCCCTGCCTTCCTTTCCTGCCTTCCTTCCCTGCCTTCCTTCCTGCCTTCCTTCCTTCCGGCCTGCCTGCCTGCCCTCCTGCCTGCCTCCCTCCCTCCCTCACTTTGTAAGCCCTCTAGGCTAACTGCGGAAGTATTTGAGAATTTTAAATATTTTGAATATCTTTTGAATTACCCTTGAAACAAGCCTGGCCCCTTTTGCTGGGAATCAGCATGGGCTTCTGTATGGTTGACGTCTTGTTTAGGGTTGAGCAATGATTGCTGGTTACCTCAACCCATGGACAAACACAGCTTCAAGGAAAAGGAGACGGACTGCAGTTACACAAATTCTGGTGACAACCATTTTGGCTACTTCAGTCCCGGCGACAAGCACTGCAGCCACTCAATCTCTAGCACCAGGGACTGTGGCCACTTCTGTCCCTGCAACACGCACTGCATTTACTCAGAGGCCTCTTAAACACCAGCTAATTCAATCCCTGCAAGAAGCAGTGCAGTTACTCAGATTCTGGTGACAGGCATTGGGGCTACTGAAATCCCAGTGGCACATACTACAGACACCTATACTTCAATGATGGGAAATGCAGATGAACCAGAAACTATTTTTTACAAGCCATTCCACCACATATGCTCTTTTTTTTTTTTTTTTTTTTTTTTTTTTTTTTTTTTTTTAGTTTTGTCCCAACATCCATTATTTTAAGAGTTTTAAAAGCAGAGGTTGTCTGGCAGATGACCAAGCAGTGTGTTCCTGTGAGGAAGAGAACGGAAGTTAAATGAAAAGTCATCTTAGGAGAAATTGTCTCTGACTGGAGGGTCTCCATTCAGCCCTTTCGAGAGATGGAGAAGTTGGAGCCATTCTTAGCACATTTTTCCCCGGACTTGGCAAACTGCAGTGGGCTGGCCAAGGAAACTCTGGGAAATTCTGTGCTATAGACTGCTTATAGTTTAGTTAGGAGTGTAGAGTTAGACAGAAAGGCCAGATTGGGCAACAAAATTGCACTGTTTAGAATGGTAAATAATTGTCTTAGTCTAGTTATAAATAAGTACTTTCAGAATGGCTTTTAGCAAAAGAAAATTCTTGATTTCACTGCATATGCTGAACTGTAATAAAATGTCTTGCTAAGAAAAGTTGTGTCCACATTAGGGTATCCTGTGTAGCACAGCCTTTCCTGAGGCATTTGGCGTTTGGGAGTTTGGGTGGCATTTCTGCTCTCACACCCACATTTTCCTTTGCAAGTCCCACATATGATCCTGGCCAGCAAGGACAGCGTGCGGAATTTAATGAGAACATGCAAGCCAAAGTTTGAGAAGTCCTTTTGAAGAAGTATCACCATCAGAACAAGCAGAAAAGAAACAAACTTCTCCCCACTGTCTACTCATTTGACAATGTGAGCAAGAAGCTAACCAGACCTTCACCTCCTCAACAAACCTGGTCCGGGTTCCTGTAGGGTGACACCAGGAGAGGGTTTTTGCCACCATTTGAAGGTTTCTGCAGGGTTACAGAATTATTTAGGTTGGAAAGGATCTTTAAGATCATTGAGTCTGACCAAAGACTGCCATGTCCACAGCTAAACCATGTCCCAAAGTGTCACACGTTCACATCTTTTAAGTATCTCTAGGGATGGTGACTCCACCACTCCCTTGGGCAGCCTGTTCCGATGGCTGGCAACTATTTCATTGAATAAATTGTTCAAAATCCCCAACATAAACCTCTGTTGGTGCACCTGAAGGCTGTTTATTCTCACCCTCTTGCTTGTTACCTGGCAGAAGACACTTATCCCACTTGGCTACATCCTCCTTTCATGCAACTGAAGAGAGCAATAAGGTCTGGCACTGGAGACCATAGGTTTGTGGATTTTCACATGTTTTACTCCTTCTTTTCATGTTTTAAGTATGTGGTTTGATGTAAGAAATGATTTACCTGTCTCTCCCAGCTCAAAGGGCACCTATTGTGCCCATGCTCCTGCCCACCCACACTGCCAACCTGTACTGGTTTAACACAGCCTGGTTTCTACCGGGGGCAGGAGAAAGGCTGCTCAAAACTTTTATGTCCAGCACAGAGCCAATCACTGAAGGGTCTGACGACGGGCAGGTAACTAGCCCAATTGACAAGTTGGTAACGCCTCTGTGATGACATATTTAAGAAAGGAAAAACAGCAGGAAGCTCTCTTTCTTCTCTCAAGGGGTAGTGAGGCGGGCACTGGGGCCCATCCTGGTGGGGGCCGCCAGGGCCCAGCCCAGCAGAGGCTGCTGGGACTGTCGGAGCCCTCCCGAGGCCAGGACCATGCAGTCAGAGCCCTCCTGAGGCCGGGACCATGCAGCCGGGGCCCTCCTGAGGCCGGAGCTGCCCATGTGGCACTGGCAAGGACCACGTGGCCAGGGCCGGCCGTGAAGTGCCAGCAGGGAACACGTGGCCAGCAGTGAGAGACATGGCGAGCAATTTCCTGATGCAGAGCCCGGATGAGATCAACTTCTCAACTGCAACTTTCAGACACTAACTTTCTTCCAAGTCAGAGAAAAAGGAAAAATGAGGACACGTGAGGAAAACCAACGTGGCGGCACTGAGGTCAGTGAAAAAAAGGAGAGGGAGGAGGTGCTCCAAGTGCCAGAGCTGAGATTCTCCTGAAAGCCGTGGTGAGGACTATAATACAAAAAACTGTTTCCCTGTAATTCATGAGGTGCATAGCGGGGTGCAGAGATCCACGTGCAGCCCGTGAAGAAGAGTACTCACGCTGGAGCATGTGGATACTGAAAAGCTGTAATCTAGTGAGGAACTCAAACAGAGAGAGATGGCCCTTGCTTTTAGAGATAGAAGAATAGAGCCTTCGCTTCCAAACTAGAACAGCTCATCCTTAAAAGACTAAACCCCATGAACTAAAATGACCCACGCTAGGCAGCTGTGGGAGGACTGCTTGGCCTGTGGGAGGGATTCACATTGCAGGTTCCAGTGGGATTGCTGCTCGTGGAAGTTAAAACCANTTGTCTAGCAAGCTGCAGCTTTCCCTGAGAGCTCAGCCGAGGCTTCTAGGACAAGGCAGAATTTCTCTGCCCTTCCACATAGCCCAGCACTTTGCTCCGGCCAGCTGTCAGCCTTACAAACACAGCGACGACAGAGGAGGTGAGAAGGGTCTCTCCATGGGGGTATTAGAAGATGTTTAATCATTGCATCTGGTCCATGCGGCCCCCCGAGGTAGTGAGCGAGAGAGACCGTGTGGCCAAGGAACATGGCCTTTTTCCCCAGGACTCAGGGGTGGTACAAGGGTGCGGTTGGGGTACAGGAACCAATAGGGAGAGCCTGAGGGAGTGGCCAGGACTAGGGGCAGGGGGAAAGGAGGGGGAACAATGTAAACTGGACCCCACAACTGAGGAAAGATTTTTAAGAAGAGAAAAACAGACCAAAACACCATGTTTTATTTCCTTGCATGGTTGGTTGAAAGAGGGAGGGACTGGGGAAGAAAGGTGTTCTGAAGGTTTGCTTTGATTCTCATTACCCTTTTTACCTTTAATTCTGTTAATAATAAATCTTCATACTGTTTAAGTTTTGAACCTGTTTTGCCTTAAAGTGGTTTTTTTTTTAAATTTCAATAAGCCTTATCTCAACTCATGAAAATGAAATTTTCAATTCCCCCTCCTCCACTCAGCTATAGCAGAGGAAAATAAGTAGATGGTTCTTTTGTGGGTGCCTGGTGCTTAGCCAGCTTCAAACCGCGACACAACCCTGAGCCCAGGCCTGGCTCTGCTGTCCTCTGCCACGCATCAGGACCAGGATGCACTGCTGAGCCACACAGTCCACTGCCAAGCCACACATTAGTTCACACAGCTCCTCACCAATTTGGACATCAGAAGGTGCTACAGAGCCATCGCACATTGCCCTGCTGTGCTGTGGAAATGGAAGAAGGAGGCAGAACCACTCAGTGTGGAGCTGGGTGGTGGAGAGTGAGGCCAGCGGATGGACTGCCAAGGCAAAACCCTTGACACCAGAAGAGGATTTGTCTCAGACTTTGGCATGAGGCAAAGTTTTCTGTAGGATTTTTATCCCATTAGACTTGTCCTGGCAAAGGAGAAGCATCCCAATTACTCCTGGTCTGTCTTTCTGAGTTTCTTTTTCCTATGACCCAAATACTCATCCTTCTCCCACCACTGCAGAAGCTAAAAACTGGGGTGAGCTCTGAGATCACCAGAGTGGATTTAAGGGAGATGAGACACTCATACCTTTCTTATGCCATTAGGGACAGACAGATTTGTTCTTGCAAACTCATCTTCAGAGTGTGTTCTGTAGGGTGCTGTGGGCTTTGCCTGCAGGGCAATTGCTTGAAAATCGCTTGTCCTGTCCAGACAGAGCAACACTTCATGAAGAAAATTCCCACCAGGGGCTGATGCATTCAATGTGCTTGTAGGAGGGCTGGATTTCTTTTGCCAGCTGTTTGTGATATTTGTCTGCCTGACCCCAGCTGTTCTCCTCTTGAACGTGGTGGAAGTTCCCATCCAAACATGGTCTGAATGAGAATAACAAAGATATAATTTCAAACATAAAAGGACAACAAAACAGCATCAAATTGCATGTATCAGTTCAGCATTCCAAGGGAACAAGGCCAGTGGATGCATGCACATTTCTCCCTTACACAGCTCCTTGACTTAATTTCTCCCTTCTCTGCTGTATCTTTTAAACCCCCTGGCCAATTTTGTTCAAAGTTGGTCTCAAAATTAAATGTGTGCTTTGTTTTGATAAGCAATTAAAATTCATTGCATAGTCAGTGAGTTTACATATCCTCTCTTGGTCTGGGAGCTCCCAGGTATTTCTTTGGTTGCTCTTTGTTTGGTATTGACAGTATGTGTGGTTTTCACTCTCTCTCGTGAGTTTCAAATGACCAAGCAGGGTTTGAGGTGGCTTTGAAACAGCCATTTGTGTTTAAGGTTGACAACACTGGAATTGAATGTTCACTTGAATTTTGACTGACAAAAAGACCTAGACCTAAATCTGTTAATTGCACTGACTCATAAGAGAATCAATTAGAAAAGATCTTAATATAAGCTGTGTTACAAGCCAAAATAAGTGATAAGTGTCACCCCCAACCCCATTCCCTGGCTGCTGCTAGTTGCATCTCAAAGCACAGTTGCCCGAGCTCCTGAGTTGCAGCTGTCAGGCTGGAGCACCAAGCCGTGCTGTTGCACCTCAACGGATGGTCTGTCTCCACTTCACTGTGCTGGGAGCAACCACTTTTGCTAAGAAGTAGGAGGTAGAAAGTAGAGGAAAAAATTGGTTGGAAACTCTTGGGGCGGGGGCAGGCTGCTAGAGCTTTCTGTTCCTTTCCTTTGAAGAAACAGCTGTGTTTTGTGAATGGAGGAGAGAAAATGGCTAGCAGGGCTCTGGGGACTGTTTTGTAAGCGGCGCATGTTTCCAACTATTTCCTGATCTCTAGCCTAGAGGAAAATGGGGTCACCCACCAACATTTTAAAGCTTCACGATTATGACGCTAGTGAGGCGCAAAAGTGGTGTCTGTAGATCCAAAGACGTTCCTCATCTAATCAAGCATTTCTTGAGAATTGTCCTGACTTCCAGTCTGACACACACAGGGAATTTGCATCAGGACAATATGCAGCCTCCCAGACATCACACTTGGAGTCTGACCAGCTGCTCTCTCCACTACACTTGGTGGGCTCATGCCAGTGGTGCTCCTGGGGCTGGGAAACACCTAGGCTTGTGTAGAGCCCTTCCAAAATGCTAACGTGGCTGCAAAACCAGGCAAAGAGCAAAAGCCCAGATCTTTCTCCATTCTTTTCATTTCTTAACTGAGAAAGAAAATCACAGGTGATTTTTCCAGGCACTTGCTGTTTCTGCTCAGGAAAGTATTTTAACGAGGGAGAAAAAAACTGGCTTCACGGGGACAGGAAAGCAGAGGAGGGGGAAGGAAGGTTCCGAACTTTGCAAGGGTTGTGCTTGCTGTGTTTTCCTGAGCCTGCCTTCCTAAGGTCTGCCCACCAGCTGAGCTATTTGGTCTCTGCCTCCTAACTCCCATTTTCGGTGGGACTTGCCCATTTTGGCCCACTGTTTTCCTCCTACCACCACCTTCTACCTTGTCCCACACTGGGTTTTAACTTTCTTTTCCTTCTTTCTGTGCGTCCATTAGAGCCAGATCTCTGTGACTCACAGACGTGCGCCCAGGGAAGCTCCCAGAGGTGAGTCACAGGCCCCAAAGGCTTCTTTGAGGTGCCGTAGCTCAGCAGCGGCAGCAGGGTGTTGTGTGTGCAGCAGACTGGTTGTGGAGGCCACTAGGCCTGCTGGGCAAGGAATGAGGGGAGTCCTAGGCTCCTTTCCAGCTTAAGGTGAGTGAAAAAGCTTCCCCCAGAATGCTCTGTTCTGTTATGTTAATGTAGCCCAGTTCTGCTTCCCTGGTTGGCTCCTTTGGCCGCTACATCCCTTGTTTCCTTATACGCCCCAGAGCCTCCCCATTGGCTCCCATTCCCTTGTCCCACCTTTGTACTGCCCTCGTGCCCTCAGATCATTGGTCCCTGATTCTCTCTCTGCTCCACTACATGACCCTAGACCCCCCAGTGTTCTGCCCCTACTTCTCTGGAACCTTGCATGAGTGCGGATGCGTTAAATCTCTCCCGTAGAACCCCATGCAAAGACCCTTCCTGCTCATTCACTGTTGGACTGTTTCTGCCAGCTGTCTGGTGTGTGTGTGTGCAAGTGTGGTGGCTGCACCGAGCAGCTCCCTCCTTGGAGGCGCTTTTGGGAAAGTCGCGGTACTTTACCATCCAATACCACCGCGACAGTTGGTTACTTGGCTTTTTCTCCCCACTTAGGGGTCCTTCTTCCTTCAGCGAGCCCTACAGTTTGCTTGTTGAATTTGGTTTTAGCCATGCAGTAAAAGGGTGGAGATGACAGGCATTCCAGTTTAGGGAACTCTCCTGGATATTACCAAAGCACGATTACATCCATAGAATTTAAGCAAGCATTCTTGATTTTAGTCAGAAGCACTGCTGGCCAAAGGGCACATTTCCTTTGGTTTCC
>VZTI01000075.1:842-35263 GCA_013397865.1 Struthidea cinerea
GCGGCCGGGCTGTCCCCGCCGGGCCTGAGGGCCCAGCCCGGGGCCGGCGGTACGCGCTGCCGTGCCGCGTGTGCCGGGTTGAACGCTCGGGCCGGCGGCGCGGCCATGTCTGGTGACGCGGGCCCCGAAGGCAGGGCAGGCAGCGCTCCCGGGGGCTCCCTGCACACCCCCGCCTCGGAGCTGTCGGGGACTGATACAGCGGCTCGGCGGGTCTTAAAACCCCTCACGGACTTGGACGGTCCCTGATGGGGGTTTTTGCTCACCTCCGCCCTGCGGGCGGCTTTGAGTTTGCATGCCACATCATCAGCACAAGGAGCGTGCAGTACAATGTGCGTGTAAAGCCCTTGAGAAAGGAGGCTGTTACCTTATGGTCACGCGGGCGGGCCCGGCAGCAGCTGGGGCTCGTTACCGCTCTCTGGAGATCGTATCCTGCAGGCAGGATGGGGCGGGGAGCCATTCCCAGGCTCTAACTGGAGACAGCTGTGAGCACTATGTTCAACAACGCAGCTCAGGTGTCGAGCACGTCCCTCCCACTGATCGCGTCTGCAGCTGTGCTTGTTCAGCGCTTGGAAGGTGATAGTGTAAGGTATTAAGTATAGCATGCAACACAAAGCAAACTTCATTAGCATCCATCTATTTATTAAAAACTACTAGTTTGCAAGAACCACCAGCAAAGAGGTGTGAAATCAAGCCTATCAATAGAGTGATCAGGTTCTGAATTAAAACCCTCTCTTCCTGCGACACAGTGGCTTTCTGACGTCTACAATAAGTCATTGCAGAGACACTGTTCTTTGCTGTGTTTCACATCTGTCCATCTGCTTAGTCCACGTTTTGCTATTTTCTGGCTCTTGAGGCTTGACTTTGTAGCTAACAGTAATACATTTTTTCATGCAAAACCGATCACCGTTTCTCAAAGACAATACCTCCATTAATTTTATTAACTTAGCAGAGTCTTCTTACCTTAAACTAGTTTGTGGAGGATTGTCCTTAATTTTCAAAGCATTGTGGGAAAACCAAAACCTGGCAGCAGGAGCACGCAGAAGCAGTGCAGTCTTGATGTCAGGAGGACACTTGTGGCAAGACCACACAGGAGATCCCTGCAGGTGAGAACGCCTGCCTGGCAGCTTCTCTGTGGAGCAGAGAGGGGAGCTGGGAGTGGGCTAAGCAGAGAGAGACAGAGAGGCAATTCAAGCTCAGCTTGGTGATGGGCTGTGAAAGGTTTTGAGGTTAGTGAAAGCCGTATAGTTTTGCTATCTAGGCAAATACTAGCAATGTAATTACTGTACTCAAGGGGTTTTATTATTATTATTTTGTTGTACACAGGTTTTGACCTCTTTCAAATACATTTAAGAGGTTTCTGGTTATGGTGAGCTTATCCAGAAAGCAGCAGCTGCGATTTTAACTTGAAGGACATTTTTTAGAGTTACATCAGCTTCATTGCACAAGACTTTGGTGAGAGTAAGTCTAGAATAGGACTTGTAAACAATGAGTTACTCAGAGCAGCTGCAGCAATCGCAGACTGCACTTTATTCTGAGTGTGATGTTGCCCTGGCAGTGGGGATGGAACTGTCATTTCCAAGCTCCCTTCCCAACCAGTGAGGAAAATCGGGCAGCAGCCTGCTCAGAAAGGTAGGCTTTGTGGGTAAGGACAGTAGGGAAACATTATTTTTGTGTTCTGTCCCAGGAATTCAGCTGCATCTCATTAAATAAGAGACCTCAGACTGGCCTATTTTAGTGCCTGTCATTTAGAAAGATGCTGAAAGGAGAAGAGGATTTTTTAGGCACCGTTCATTAACCTTTTCCATGGCAGCTGCAGTCTGCCCTAAGACAACTCTGTAGCCACTGTAGCATTCAAATCAGGTGCTAAAAGAAACTCCCTCAGAAGAACCTTCTTTGTGAACTGGCAGCTCTGTGGCTCAGAGCAGCTACTGGTCAAAAAATCCAGTTTAAGCTGATAGAGGGGTATGTTCACATACAGTGCTTGGGAAGCGGGAGAAGCTGTGTCATCTACAGGCAGTTAGAGCCCTGTCACTTAATCTTTCTGGATTAAAAAAGAACAGGTAACACCCTAACTCGAGGAGAATACTTAGGTTACTTAACGCTGCAGGGGATGGATGTTCCAAGTACAGCAATACCTGAAAAGGACAGACGTTAAAAGGCAAGGGACTGGGGGTGAGAAGTGGAACAAAAGTAGGGGTAAAAACAGACAATTTGGGACTCTTACTGTGAGTGAGGAAGGGATAAATACTCAGATAGCTAATCCCAGTGAACTACAAGGTAGAACCTAGCATGTTTACATGGAGCTAAGGATGGTCAGGCCAGATGCAGAAGACCTCAGGGACTCTCTTTTGTCCATAGCATGATCTGCTCAGAGAAGTGGAAAGCTCTTTCCTTGTTCCTGAGAGGATTCAGAGAAAGAAATCATGGCCTTTCAATTGGAATTACTGCAAAGAAAAACCCACCTTCATGTGGCTGGTCATGGTGTCCTGTGGGATTCAGAGGTGGCTGGCTGGGTCAGGGATGTCCTCCTGGTAGATTAAAATGACACTTTTGCTTCCTTAAAATTAACAAGAACCTGATCCTTGTGCCAGAGTCGGGGAGATGGATAGATCACCTCAACGTAACTGTGCCTGGGTTTCCTCATTTTCCCTCAGGTTTGTCACTTTTCTGTCCAGCAAATGCTTAATGGGGGCAGGTGCTTTTTATACTGAGTAGGATATGAACCTCGAGTGCTCTAATGGGATGTGAACTGATGCACTGAAGTCCTGAACATTCTGGAACAAACAGTTTGTCTCTGTACAAGGAGGGAATGATCTCAAAGTCACTTCTGGCCTCATAGATGTGAACCAGGGATCTGGAAACTGAAATGAGTAGAGCAGTAATGTGTTTATATAGAAACAAATGCATTAGGTCAGGTTAGTAGTGTCATTTTAATTCCTGATTTAACAACAGACATGATTTAAATCCAGATACTTAAAGGTTCTTGTGTCTGTTGGGTGAGGTCATTCTGTGGTGTTCTGCTAAAGCTTCTTATTCCCTAAGGAACAGAGTGACAACATAGAAACGCAGATGGCAGAGTGGTTGGATGTGCAGTCCTGGCTGGGCACAGAGCAGGGGGATGCAGGAGGGTGTAACTCACCTGTGCTGGGTGAGGAGAAATGCTGCAGGCAGGGAGGAGGGGTCCCTCTACATCCCAGCCTTGGTGTGGAAAAGATTAAGGACTGCAGTCCATTAACTACTGAAGTGCTGCGGGGGTGGAACGTGGAGCTGTTCCCCAGCCACATTGTCTCCCTGAATGCCAACAGCTCATCCAGTGCCTTCAGTTTTCTTTAAAACCTTGTACAAATCCTGGGTAGGGAACTGGCCTTTTTCCAGCCTGGCCCTCACCCTGGGTGTCTCGACAAGTTCTGTGAGGTAATGAGAGAAATGGGAATTACTGAAGCCGCATCTCCTGCAGACCTGTCAGTGCTTGTCACTAGTACCAACTGCTACAGCAGCAACAAACCCTGCAGCTACTTTATGTTACAATAAAATCCCAAAACCCCATTTCTTCTCCCCTCCTAAGACAGACACTGTGACGTCCATCAGCCACACTGCCCTGCCTGCAGAAACAAAATGAAACTCATTTATATTGTGTAACACAATGTTCGTGCTACAAGTTAGGTTTTAACGCGTCATGCTTTTAGATGTTGTCTTGTTCTTGATTAAGCATCTGAAACAGTTTGTAGTCTGACATGAATCGTTACTTTACATATTTCTATCTGGTATTTAAGGAGAGCAGTTACAGTGTTTTCACATAAGCCCTTTTTTTTCTGCCCCCTGGCAATTTTCACAGGATGTGGGGTTTGAGATGTGGTCACAGCTTTCCAGCTGCCCCTGTACACGAGGTCTGACATCTTCTGTATTACTGTTATTTGAATGCACTGTGGTTTTTTGTTGCCCTCCCCCTCTCAAAAACCAGGTAGGATCAATTAAGGGTGTTCAGTGAACTGTGCATAGGAACATCTGTGTCTCTGCAAGGACAGAGGAGTTGGTGTAAAGCCTCAATCTGTATTAATAACTCAGAGTATTCACTCTAAACAGGTATCACTGCGCAGTCAAAACTGTGGTCTTGACATTGTTGGGTCTGTCTTACACCCATTTGTGAAGGTCAGCTAAATTTTCTGAAATGCCAGTCTGAAAGAACCTAGATGTGCCACTTTGCTACTTCCCTCTTTAAAAAATACTGATCTACACCACTGATGGAAGTATGAAACTTTCCAAAAATCTTAATAGAATCGGGTCATATAATTGTAGGAGTTTGGGGTTGAGGTTTTTGGTTTTTTTTCCCCAGTTTTGGGGTCTTTTTGAGCTTTGTCTGTCTGGTTAGTGTCAAAATAGCAGAAAGTTAGGAATATCCTGTCATTACCAGAAAGAAGAAAAAAATTAAAGCAAACGGTATTTTTAACAGTGTGTTATTAGCACAAGGAAAGAAACTAGATTAAGCTGATGCTCTTCTAAACCTCTTTTTTAAGGTGGGAATAAGTGACTGGTTCGCAGGCAATGAGCAGGCAAACCTTTTGACTTTCATTCATGTCAGCATGAGGTGTCTCAGATTCTTGGGGATTAAATACAAAATGGTATTTAAGGAGACATGCAAAGCATCAGGGTTTGAAAACGTAAGAGAGATTAATAGATTTCATTTGAAAGTACCTCTTGCTGTGTTGATGCTGTGTCTGAGTGTTTTCAGGGCCACTGTCCTGTGAGTGTTGGCTCCTTGATTGGAAATATGTCCTGTTCTGGTGTAGTGAGAGTTGCTCTTGGCAGAGGAAGCAAGGTGTTAAAGCTGCTTCTAAAATTCAGGCTTTTAAACCTTCCATTTTGCCTTCTGCAGGGGCCAAAAGCCACACAGGCACATGAGCAAAACTAATAAGAGGCAGAGAGGTGTTTTCATGGGAATGCTCATTAATCCCTGCTCGGTTTAACCTCACATTCACTGATCTAGTCACACTCAGTGAATTCCAGATAAGATAGGCTGTATCTCCTGCTTATCAGGTGTGTTGTCAGCCCTGGGGTTAAGGATCTGCACTATCATCATCCCACAGTTTCTGACTGACTGGAGGACAGGCAGGCAAAGCTCCCTTGCTCAGAGCTGCAGGGAATGCAGGAATATCTGAGTTTAGGAGGTGTTTTGGAGCTGAGCTGGAACAGCAGTCCTGTGGGAAACCTACAGAACATCCTCCTTTTGTGTTTAATTGCTACTGGTACAGAGCAGCAACGTTGCCAGCAGCAAGAGCCGAACCCCAGCGCTGGCTCACTGCATCCCAGTCTCTGCCACCAACCAGGAAACCCATGATGCAGGACCTCTGGGATAAATTCAGTACATGATAGAAGACTTTTTGCTGAACTGCCTTAGAATATAGTATTTAATATTGTATTTAAGCAATGTTCTTAAAGTTATTCCCCAACTTAAAATGTAAATTATTACATTTTTCAGGAAATCCAGTAGAGGAGACTTCGTATTTTCTGCTGATCGTCTGGTAGGTGGAGAATTTCTTCTTCTTGATATTGTGCTTTGCAACTCTTCCATAAAATGGGTCTTTCAGAACAGAAGAATGGTGGTGTGAGAGCAACTTTACTACCCAAAGGAAATTGCTGTGTGACAGCAACTTTTTGTATGGAGACTTCTGTTCACTGTTTCATCTCAATGGGTTCCAGAAACCATCTTATTACCAGGCACAGCTACTTGGGGACAGAGATGTGTAGTAATTAGAAAATTCTGTTCAAAAACAGATGCACAGAGGCTGGAGGTAATTGAGTTTTATTTTGAACCGACACTTTTGATCTTGCGAACAGAGCAGTACAATTTCTTGCAGCCTGGATGTTAACAATTGCTTGCATGCAGAAGTGCACTTGTTGTGTGTTAGATTAGTAGCTCTGGGTGCATCCACATGGAGAATTTGTCTTTAGCCATATGGTAGTAGTGGCAGGGACAAAGCAGTTTGAAGTTTTCACATGTTGTTGTAAGCACAAAAACTGTAGGGAGTGCAGCCTTTATCTTATTTAAATACAAAGTTAAAGAAGACCCCAGCACTTGCTACCACACACACACTTGCTTGTGTCCACAAGGGTGTTTGCTTTTTGCAAATCCACTCTCATTAACAGGGGGAAGCGTTTTTCCCCTTCCAGCAGAGTCCAGAGACCATTCACAATTACAGCCTGAGCAGGCAGGTTTCCTGTGATGAGCCCAATCTTAATCTAGGCCTGATCCAAGCTTGCTCGGGTTTAGATATGACCACAGCCTAAGATGGTGACTGCAGTGCTTTTTATCTTCATGGCTTTCCACTTTCCCCCTTGCTTTCCCCTTCTTGACGATGTTTCCTGCATTCCAGTACCTTATTGTCAGTAATTAGTGTGAAGGACCTTTTTTCCAGGTACCTTCTCACCTTTCTTGGCTGTCCTGCCCTGTTCTGAGGCAAACACTGATTTTTTCCCCCCGTCTCATTGCTGGAAGCTGCAGATCCAGACATTAGTTCAGGCCCTTACACCAGTGTCCTCTATGGGCTGGCCAGCACAGCTAGAGAGCCTCTGTATGCTGGTCCTGCAGCTCTTTGCCACAGAACCTGCTGCTCTGTTTTCCATTTTGTAGGAGGAATTTTGCACAAAGGAATATGTAGGATTCTCATTTTTTGAATATTTTTCCTGGGTGTGACAAAGAACAGTTATAATTTCATGTGGGACGTGGTCTCTACTAAACTTGGCAAGGCGCAAACAGTTATGACTTGCCACATTTTCCACCCAGCAAGCGGAGTTTAATGGCAAGAGGCAATACGTGAGGAAAAGTGGGGGTTATAGGGGAAGAAAATACACCTTGTTGAAATAAGAAAATGAGAATGAAGTTAAGCTTGCTCCTACCTTGGCAGCTGTTAGGGGCAGTGTCTCCTAAGGGCACCAGAGGGAGAGGTCTTAAGGAGGGATTCTAAAGGTGATGGATTTCTGGTGGTCCAGTTTTTTCTTCTGGCAGTTTGTTTCACACATAAGGGGATGGCACAAAGGAAATGTTCGAAGGCACTTGTGAGAAAAAGGAGTTAATGGGTGGTGCAGGTTGGCAGGGAGTGTCTGAAAGCCACTGCCAGGGCTGTGATCCTGAAGCTGAAAGAACTGAGGTCAAAGTCACGAGGATGAAGGATGAAGACAAACCTGTGTGGTGTTTGTGAAGGAGGAGAAGCAGCTGAGGGAAGCAGCCCCTGGCATGGGAAACAATCAGTGCTTATGGCTGGTGGTGGTGGAACTCAGGGCAGGTGGTGGGAAGGGCACAGAGCTCCTGTCGGGGCAGGAGGCTCCCCCTGATCCCAGCACCCACCCCCTGTGGAGGCACTGAAGCGGTGTCACCTCAGCTCCCAGGTGCTGGTGCTTTGCAGCAGAAGCACATTTTGGGGGGTGACTGGAGGCCTGAGGTGGAGCCATGAATTAATTTCTCAGCCCTACCAGCAGCTGTAGCACTGACCAGGTCACTTCAACCTCCTCACCACCTGCCTCTCTCAGGGGGTGAGCATTCCAAAGCGGTTTGAAATGCTGAGCTGCAAAGAGCTGTACAGATACAGAGGATGTTCTGCCTCCCCTTGAGCTTCCAAGAAAAGCCACACAAAATGGGTTAGAGGATTTTCTGCTCAGACTCTTCTACCTTGGGACCAAAGCTTTACTTCCTGTTTCGTGTGGGGCTGTAATAATACCGGTTTTATCTTCTAAGCAATGGCAGCCACCTCTCTGGGAGAGGAGCAGCTGGTTCTTGGGGCATGAGAGAAAAGAGGAGGAAATTAATCCCTGAGTGTGGAGGTGGCAGAAAGCACAGTGCAAAAATAAATGTTTTATCAACACTGACAAGTTTACAAAGAATCCTCCCAGCCTCTGTGTAAAACACTGATAAGTGTAGGGAGATCACAGAGATTA
Organism: Struthidea cinerea; assembly: GCA_013397865.1. Classification (NCBI taxonomy): domain Eukaryota; kingdom Metazoa; phylum Chordata; class Aves; order Passeriformes; family Corcoracidae; genus Struthidea; species Struthidea cinerea. The sequence goes on from VZTI01000075.1 coordinate 8,772, forward strand.
TTTGACCATAAGACCTTCACTGGATTACTCTAAACTTTTGGCAGATTATGTGGAGCAATTCCAACCCTGTCAGCACTACAGCAGGATGAAAGAAAAAAAGCTTTTCTTCCAAACCTGACAAAGAGATTGGCTTTTTTTGGTGACTTAACTCCAAAAAAATAAAATAAAATTGGGTACAAATGTCCCAGAAACTGACCACAGCCTCTGAGTATGGCTGCCACAAACCCAACTCTAGGAAGAAAAAGTTGTACTAAAATGACTAAAAATATCTTCAAAGAGATATTATAAATGTAAGGGACCATTTCCAGCAGAGGCTGCCTGTGTGCCAGGAACTGGGGCAGAATGGAAGGACAGGAAAAACCTTCCAGGCTGCCCTGTTTCTGGAGTAAGAACTGCCTGAGGCGAGCAGTACACCTGCTCCATCCCAGGAGCATTGCCTCACTTCTACCATCCCACAGTGAATTTTGAATAATCAGTGATGTTTTTGGTTTAAGCTCTGGCAGTAGCTTTCCTCGAGCAGTTCTGGCCTGTGAATCTTTGGCTCACGAACAGAGAGAATTTCCACATCTTTAACAGCCAGAGCATCCTTCAGGACAATCCTTCTGGGTGCAGATGGATGTATTTTGTGCTGTGCAGGGCAGCACCAGGGGAGGGCTGGGGGGCTCACGAGCTGCTCCTCCAGCTGGACCATCCAAAAGTACAGGGATTGGCAGAGCAGCCCAGGGAAAGCAGAGCTGGCAGGTGAAGGTGATAGAGAGATTCCTAGACTTGCTGACTTGTCTTTGGGCACAGGTGGTGTGTTTGCATTGCTGCAGCTTCTGTGGCTGCTCTGGCAGCCCAGCTGCAGTTAAGTCCTAGAAACAGGGATGTGAAAATTGAGCCTGGCTGATGGGGAACTGAGGGGGAAACTTTCCCTCACCACTATTTCCTGTCAGCAGATGAAGTTGCATTGGTGCCTCGCTCATCTGTTGAAGAAAAATTGTGATGTCTCTGCCTGCCAGATGAAAATAAAGGAAGTTTTATGATTGCTTATGAACCCCTTCTTCTCCCAATTTCGTTCTGCAATGCCTTTGTTTGATTTGTGGCCAAAACATAGGCTTCACCCCCAAAAGGTCTCTAAATTCAGTCCCTAACTGCTATTAAAGAGACCCTTTTAGATCCTTTGGGCTCACCCAGTCCTTGTAACTACTACTGCCATGTAGTGCCTTATCTCCAGAGATAACAATCCCTTTAATCTCTTTGGTTCCACAGATCAGACTCGTGGTTGAAGAGGGACTGAATCAACTGCCCTACACAGAATGTACCGTGACCACTCCAACAGGTACGTGGGAAATCACCCCTGGCCTGGGGAGGACTGGAAGTGGAACTGGCATAAAAATACACAGAATTATTACAAGAGTTACAGAGTATCTCGAGGTGGAAGGGACTCAGAGGATCATTGAGTCCAACTCCCTGCTCCTCACAGAACTGCCTAAATCTGGACCCTGCAATATCCACATGGTCCTTGAACTCTGACAGACTTGGTGCCATGGGTTCCCTGGGGAGCTCTGAGCAGGGCAGAGCACAGAGTGAGGGTCCCTTCTGGTTTAAAAAGCTGCAAGGCACACAACAACACAACCGAGCAACACAGTCAACATTATCATTTCACTAAGGATTAATTTGGTCTTGCAAAACTGTGATGAAAATGTACCAGTGTATGTGCAAGATCAGTTCACCTGCCCACACCTGCCTTGAATTAAAACTGATGACATTTCATGTGCCCTTTAAGGAATAAGTACTTGGCACAAGCAGTTTTGCCTTGCCAGCCTAAATCTGGCCCTGCAACTGGGGCCAGCTGGGAGTGAGGATGAGCAGGAAATGAAAAGTGGCTGTGTTGACAGTAGAGAAAACCAGTGCAAGGGTTGTGGTTCCTCCTATCAGCTGTAAAGATCTGTAAGGTTGCGTGCAGTACTCAGAGGCAGCTGCTGAGAGCATCAGCAGGTTAGTGGGAACTGCTCAGCTCCGTGGTGTGACCCACAGCACAGCTGTGAGACGTGCACCAGCTGAGTCCTGTTCCCCTGAGAACTCCACTTGCATTTCTGCAGGGTGTCATTCCCACTCTGCAGTAAAGCATTGGTGTGTCTTTACTTAGACTTGGAGGGAAGATGGACTGCAAACCCTCAGCTGTGAAACCAGACAGAGTTCAGGCAGCCACCCAGGAGGCACCATCACTTACCTGTGCTCCTTTTTACATTGAACAGCAGCTGCTCACCTCTTGAGCACTGGTGTCACATCTGTTCCCATCAGTCAGTGACAGGTCCAGGACCATCTCTTCTCCATTCACAGAGGGCAGGAGGGAGCAGCCACTGCCACTGACCCCGGGTTTCTTTCCTCACAGGACACAAGTATGAAGGAGTCCGATTCGAAAAGGGAAACTGTGGGGTCAGCATCATGAGAAGTGGTAGGTGGTGCTGGCTGATGAAGGAGCACACATGAAATGCTTTGGAAACCTGTAAACAGCTTCCTTTCAAAAATGTGCAGCAACAGGTTTATCCAAACTGCCAGTTGTTACTCTTTCTTAGGTATCCTCGATACCAGAATGTCCAGGAATACCTCCCATTAACCTTTTAGGAGACAAATGGCTGGAACAGATTTCCTGTGCCCTCTTCCCTGGCAGCTGTTCCCTGTGAGGGGCCAAGTGCCCTCCCCTGTTTCCCACTTGTGCCCAGAGCCAGGGCCCCACCCCAGCCACGCTCCGTGGGGGCAGAGTCCCTGTTCCTGCCCAGGGCTGGGCAAACCTTTGGATCTGTGGTGTCAAATCCAGCAGCCCCACACTCTGCCCCACACTCTGTCACCGGGATGTCCCCAAACCCCAGCCGCCCGTTCTGATTTCCAGCTCTCTCCTGTGAGAGCTCGGCACAGCCGGCTGGGAACACCAAACCCGGGGCTCGGCAGCACCGAGGAGACTCGGTTTGCTGTGAGCAGAGGAAAAAGGGAAAGAGCTCCAAGTGTTTCAATGCTTAGAACTGTTCACCTGCACGGGGGCGGGACTGTCCCGTTTGGGACTGTCCCCTCCACTGCAGCCCCTTGGCCCCGAGCCCTCTCTCAGTGTGTCACCATCTGCTGCTGTGTTTGTGCTGCTCCTTGGAGGGGAGGCGATGGAACAGGGCCTGCGGGACTGCTGCAGATCCATCCGCATCGGGAAAATCCTGATCCAGAGCGACGAGGAGACGCAGCGAGCCAAAGTGTACTACGCCAAGTTCCCCCCAGACATCTACAGGAGGAAAGTGCTGCTCATGTACCCGATCCTGAGTGAGTGTCTGCCACCAGCACGGGCAGCCGGGCCCCTCTGAACGCTGAGTGCCCGCATTGAAAGGAAAATTTCCACATTTCAGGGGCTTTGATTGGGTTTTCTGCCTGGTTTAGGTGACAGAGGAGGGAATTTATCAGGCTGTGCCAGGACACAGGTGACAGAGGAGGGAATTTATCAGGCTGTGCCAGGACACACATTACTCAGCTGCAGCAGTGTGAGTGCAGAGCAAATCGTTTGGGCATGGCTGCATTTGGGAGAAAGGCTGAGATTAAGACTTGATATAAATTGAATTATATGAATTTTGCCATGGGAAAAGACTCAAACTATATTTTTCTTAGTCTGTTATGAAACATTTCTAGATTAATATTAGAAGGAGTTTGTTGGGGTGAGGTTACTTTTCCAGTTCAAGTTCTGCCATTAGGAGACCAACATTTTCTACAAGGAGTACATGCAGAGGTGATGCCTTTCCAGTGGGAAAGGACTGAATCACCAATCAGTCACACCAAAGTTACCCCGGGTATTCTTGGACAGCTTAGGACAACTCATCAACCAGGGGAAAAATCCCTAAACACTCTCCCTCTTTGCCAGTTCAGGACTTGGGAACACGGTCATCGAGGCTGTCAAAGTGCTTGTGGAACACGGGGTCCAGCCCAGCGTCATCATCCTGCTCAGCCTCTTCTCCACACCTCACGGTGAGTGTGAAGGGCACAGGAGTGCCTGGTGGGGACAGTGACATCAGTCACACATAGCACAGGCAGGGCAGAGCTGTGCCTTTGCTCAGAGCAGGTTTGGGGGTTTTTTGGCTGAATTGTAAAACTGAGCAAACAGCACCGTGTTTGGTGTGGGCAGCGAGGAGGGGACTGAATGACAAAACTGCAAATGGGAGAGAATTCCTAAAAGCAGGAGTTTGCAGCACTGCCAGCTCCATGGCTCACAGAGCAGTGCCAGGCCAGCTGCTGTTCTGGTCCATGGAATGTGGGGGTTGGTCCAGCACCAGAACAACGAGGAGTGGGAGCTGAATGGAGCTACAGAACTGGCCTAGCTGCAGGTTAAAGGGGATCTAAATGGGGAACATCTTCTCTGGAGGAGGAAAGAGGATCTTGTGTGTTGTATTAGAAAGTGGCCATGGCAGAAATCGCTATCAGAAAGCTCAGCTGAACCTCAGAGCAGCCTGTAACCACTTTGATTGGGAGTATGTGCATATGGGAAAGGAAAATCCAAAGAAGAAAACCCCAGAAAGCAATCCCCTAAAATCAGGAAGTTTTCCTCATAGATGGTTAGCAAAGGCAGGAACAGGAAATGGAGACAGAAGCACAGAGCCTGGCTTACCTTTGGAATGCTGCTGATCACAATTTGACATGGGCTGAAGCACTGTAGTCATTATTGCCTTTGCTGTCTCTTCAAAGGTGCCAAATCCATCATCCAGGAATTCCCAGAAATCACCATTTTAACTACAGAAGTGCATCCTGTTGCACCAACACACTTTGGACAGAAGTATTTTGGGACAGACTGACACTCTTGGAACAACTGGATATGACTCTATGGCATTACAAGAGGTTTTTTCTACGTTTTATTACTGTTGAGTTGGTTGAGGGCATGTTTAAAAACCTTCTTGGCCAACTAACTTAGGTTAGTGCTGGCCTGAACAGGGATCAGGTACAGTGACAAAGCACTCTGGTTACACGGTCAAGCATCTCCATGTTGGGGCTCTATAATTGCCACACTCTGCTTTAACTTATTTATTCTTCTCCAGCCTGTCCGTGGCCGCCTGCAAGAGCAAAATAAACCCAACTAAAGCCCAAGGGAGCGTCCTTCATTTCTAGGGTCACTTGGCATCACTCCAGCTACAGCCACTCCCAGTGCTTCCAAATCTAGGGGTGCACTTGGATCTCAACGTCCTCCTGAGCAGCCACAGGGCATTTTTGGTCTTTGGCTGGTGGCCAAGAACCAGTGATACAACTGGTGGAATTTTGCTCTGCAAACATTATTCTCAAATAGTGAAACACCCCTGCTTGTCTTGCTCAAGGGTCCTGAATCAAGAAGATTCCTATTTGCAGCACAGGTGCAGACTGGGTAGGAATTGGGGGTGGGAGCAGCACTGCCTGTGGAAATTCTATACATACAGAACTTGGGAGTTCTAAGAGACAAAACTTGTGGCTGGATCAGTCTCACCAACTCTTTTAATGAGAGGAAAACTGCAGCAAAAAGCTGGAACTCGATTTCTAGTGCTGTTCACAGAGCACCAAGGCTGGAAGACAAGCGTGGCCCTCAGGGCTCAGCAGCCTTTCCAGAGCCTCAAGGCACTCATTGTATGGGTCACATTGAACATCAGTCTGCAGCCAAATCCCTTCCTGCTTTGGCTTTAAATCCCCTGGCACCAAGTACACCAAGTACCAGCTGGCCAGTACCTCCCCTTACTGTACCTTTGGGAGAATCCATAAATACAATATAGACCATTATTATTTTTAAATATATCCGTATTCTACAATTGCAGGATTAAGGAATCTTGTCTCAAGTCCCTTCTTACCTCTCATCAGGTGAGTGGAGTGCTGAGGGTCTGGGCTGCCCCCACCAATGCCAGCATTTAGTGAATCTTTTTGTCACAGATAAAGAACCTTCCCTGTTCCAAGCAGTAATTCCAATTAATTGAAGTTGCATAACACTTGCAGAGAGGGAATGTTTAGCCTGAGCATAGGAAATAACCATTCACAAATCTAATGAATTAGCCAAAAATGGTTTTAATGCAGTCCTTGCCTGCAGTACAGTATAAACCATAATAAAAAACAACAAAGCAGAACATACAGGATATTCAGCTGTAGAAACTGTACAAACACTTGGAAAATGCCAGTGAAACTGCACAGAGCATCAGCATAGTCAGAACATTGGTCCGACAGTAAAAACAAGTATCCAAAGCTTTTGTAAAAACCCATTTGATATCAAAAGTCTCAATGCCAGCAGCATTAAACTCCTGAACACAACACCCCAAAGATGGGCAGCAATCCCTGTGTGACATTCCTTGGAAAATAATCACTTCCTATTGAGTTGGGGGGTGAGGGATGTGCATTAAGCCACCCAGCTGAGTGGCTGCACAGAGCAGTGCTGGCTGGAACAACTGCCAGCCCCAGGCCACACTGGGTTCCTAAAAAGCAGCTGGATGCAGTTACAAACCACTCCAGTGGGGTTGCTGCTGTTTCCCAATTCTGCCAGCTCCGTCGGGATGCAATGGGAGCACTGATCCCATCCCAGAGGGAGCTCCCAAAGGGAGCCCTCTTGACCCACAGCAGCCCCTACAGTGGGTGTTCTGCTCCAGCCCCGTTTTCCTGCCAGGAAAACCCCCTGGCTTTTCTGGGAGGAAGTTAAACCCTCCTCCTGACATTGACAACACCACAGCACTGCCATTCTCTGATCCTGAGATTTAGGTCAGTTCTATCTTTGAGGGACCCATTTGCACCACAAACAGCATTTTCAGATGAGGACCAGCCATCTGAGCAGGCAGATTACAAATTTATAAAATAAAAAGACCTTTCCTACTTCCTATGTTCCTAACCCAAAGCTCCCTGCTCCAACAATGCATTTGGAATCTGGAGTAGCTCTGTTTAGTCAGGCAGTGCAGGAAGCTCCTCCAAAGCATAGTTAATTCCAAAGGAGGATGGAGTTAAATCAGAACAGTGGAACAACAGGTTCCACCTCCTCACAGCAGCTCTTAGGCACAACCTTGTCCCTCCTCCCTCCCGGGGAAGGTCACCTGCACCAGCCCAGCAGTTCCAGATGCCGAGGGAGTTCTCTCTGGGACACATCCTGGAGGCTCCCGGATCCTTCAGAAAAAGGCAGGGGAGGGGAATAATACACCAACATTTTCAAGAATCCTTTGGGCTTCTGTTTCTTTTACAGAGGGAAGTGCCGAGATGGGGCAGCACACACCTTCCCCAGGTTAGAAAGGAGAGGGGGAGGGCAATTTCATTGGGTTCCAGGCTTCCCATGGGATTAACTCAAGGAAGTACTGGAAGAGCTGGGAGGCCTTCAGGTCAGATACCTGCATGTTCCATGGGCTGTTTGACACCAGCACTGGATGCAAGCAGGCATTTCTTTTCAAGCACAGCTGGAACAAGAAGCAGAGATGATCCCTTTGTCCTTTTTGTTGGATTTATTTTTTGGTTGTGGATTTTTTCCCCTCTCCTTAATGTAACTTCTTTTTAACAGTGGCTGTTACCCACTAAAGTTTTACAAATGCTGCTGTAAATCTTAAAACCTCATACAGAAAAAAACAGTATTTGAAGGAGCATGCAGGCATGAGCAACTTACAGGCCTGTCTTTGAAATGTAAACTTACATTTTATTTCACAAAGTTTACATCCCAAATGGAAGCTGGAGAATGAAGAAATGAGGCTTTTAGGAAAGAGAAAACGCAGGAAGTGGGATCCTGCTCTAAAAGCAAGGCCAGCTGGGCCTGACGATGGGAACCACAAACCAATACCTGACAAACAGCGAGATTAATTACAAATAAAATACATGGCACAACTGCATAAAATGACACCTACTCACCTTCACAGTATCCAAAAAACCAGCACAAGCAGCTCAAAGCTGAAAATACTTAACTGTATGTTCAGGAGGAAGAGGGAAGACTCAAAGTGGGATGGAAAAAGGACAAGAGACTAAAACCCTGCAGCAGTGGGTGTGAGCTCAGTGTTTGTGACCAGGGTATGCAGCACTAGGCAGGCAGAGCCCATGGCAGAGCCAGCGCAGGGTCTGACAGACCAGGCTGGGGATGAAAACAGCCCCTCTGCCATGCAAACACCTTCAGTGATCTGTTCAGAACGAGTTTAGGTTTGCAAGTGTTCTGGAACAAAGCAGAAGCTGATAGAATTGGAAAAAATATCAATAAAATTGAGGTATTTTCAAGTACTATGGATCCATTTCAAAAATCTGTACCACAGGAGTCACTGAAAGGAAAATGTGACCCTTTTGAGTTAATTAATTCTGGCTTAATAAACAAGGTCAGCAGTGCCTCCTTCACCTGCTAATTAAACCCTTCCATGAGTGCACCAACTCTGCACAGAGTGACTGCTCAGCACACAGTCACTGCTCTGTAGGATGCAGGGGCCCTGAGAACAGCTCAGCACATCACTCTTCATAGCTAAATTCAGGGAAAAAATAGTAATTTTATTTTTTCCCTTGACATTTTACATTCATATCATATTACAGACTTCATGCATCAAGTTGTGCTTTCAGTCCAGACCAGCATAGAGAACTACAGAGCTGCAGCTGGCATGGATTTTGCTGAATCCCATTCCTGTTTGTCCCAGGAAGCAAACATTCATTGCATAGTGCGATTAGGAAGCTTCCTGATTCTCACCAGTGACTGCACCCCACACACACTGGGTACAGCCTCCTCAAACATACAGAACCCCTCCCTGCCTAAAGGAAAACAAGATTATTCTACTCCAAAAACTGTTCCAACTCAGCAAGAGAAACCTGGCAGTGCAGTGAGGGTTGCACAAGCCCTGGTTCCTTGGCCAGGACTGGACTTGGGACAATTCCACACAGAGAAACATCAATATGATGTTCTGTCTGGGTTTTTGTACCTGAATGTAAATGGGAGAGAAGGGGGAGAGGCGAGGGGTGGCTGTTAGTGGTCAGTTATTTTAGAGGATGAATGCAGGAGTAGAGGGATAACACTGGAGGCATCACAGTGAAGTCCAACGGAAGCGTTCCCTCCTTTCCAGTGGTGACATCACTTGGGAAGGTTGCTCCTAGCTGAGAAAGCTGTGGTGTAGATCCAGTGCTAAGCAGAGAAAACAGCCCTGGATGGGGTCAAGAGTTCCCTTGCTGCCTCCACACTGCTCCAGGCCAGAGTTCAGCACCTTCACAGCCCCCACAGTCACACAACTGACATCAGCACCAGAACTGGGACTCAAACCTCAACAATTCTCCAGGTTCTTTGTAACTGCACTTAGAGCACACACCCAGAGACTGACAGTGAACACCACGGGGTGGCAATCCCAGCGGGAACACTTCGGCTGCTCCTGGCACACGGAGGGCTCAGAGTGTGCCTGGAACGCTGCGACACCAGCACAGGCAGTGTGAGATACACACAGGATGAACTGGAATCACTGGCCAGCTCCCAGAGCTGCAATATCCTTGGTGTTGGTGGGATGAGTCCCACTCCTGAAATGCTGGGATGGAGGGTGCGGGTAGGGGAGAGGTTTGATGCTACAGCCCTTACAGTCAGTGCTGATGGTGGAGAGCCTCTGGATGAGGATCAGGGTATGGAAAACAAAGGAGGTGCTGCAGTGGGTTGTACCCCTGAAAGAGCCATTTACAGGTTAAAAAAAACTACCACACAATGGGCTGAATATTCTCTCTTTTGTCACCTGCAGCAGTGACCACAGCAGCCTGAGGAACTTCTGTTTTCCAGTGCATTTACTCAGCATAAACAGGACAAAGGCCGGGGTAACATAAGGATATCACCTTAAGTGAGCAGAAGGGAACTAAATGGAGCTGCTCACTCAGACAAGTGGGTTTTTCCCATTTTGTTCTGCCTCATTTTACACAACTTTTGGGTTTGTTTCACATTTCATGAAGCTTTCCAGCATTTGATGTGTGGATATTGATGGGAAGTGGCTCTGAAGTGATAAACTTTGTATTGTTTCTACCTGGACAAGAGTTTGTTACAACCACGGGAGGCTGAGCTGCTTTGAAGGAAAGGAAAGAGTTGACCATAACTAATTACAATGAAAGGGACTGAACAAAAGTTACTTGGAAACATTTAAAACCATTTCTCAATCTCAGCTGGGTACCTGTGCTATCATAAAGATATCTGGCTTAGTATCAGAAGACAAAACCTGATTTTCTATACTCCCTAATGAGCACTGCAGGAGCAGGAGCAGCAGAGGAGCTCCTGCACAGCTCGTGGGCAGCTCTGCTGCTGCCTGGCACAGAAACAACTCCAATAATGGCAGGGCTGTAACCAGAACCAAACCCAGGAAAGGCACAAGAACCTGCTCAGAAAAATCCTGTAAATCCACACAGCTCTGGAAAAATACATTTCAGCTGACAGAATGAAACAGAAAGTCACCAAATCATCTTCCTGATTTTATATAGAAGGAAATTAAAGTTTTTAAAGGCACAAATAGCACCTCTGTAGGTGCTAAATTCCCGTTGTGTTTAGCTGCCATCATCCTCTCAAGCTCCCCCCTCTGGAGCACATTTTGCCAGGAATGAGGTGATTAATTCAGCTGCCACCTTTCATCACACACAGCACAAGGCCCAACACCAGATTTACATCAGAAATGCAGCTTTAGATTGACAGGAAAAACACTTCCAGCACTCAGCAGCCATTTGGTGACAGAGCCACTCAACAGATGGGGCTCAGGTGGCTGAAGCAGGAACATTTTCAGTGTTCAGGGCCCCCCTGAGGAGAGATCCAAACCCACACGAGCCTGGGCCAGACCACCTTGGCCCCTCACAACCAAACTCAGCAGTTGGACATTGCAGAGAGGTCAGCACTGCCTGCTCCACACAAACTGCAGAGGCTGAGACACAAAATTCCTGCCCACAGGGCACGGATCAACCAGGAGTTAAACACCTACTCTTAGGGAAGGAATCTCTGCAAGGCTCTCCTGTCTCACAAACAGATTCTCCGTGGCAGCAGCAGCAGAGGAACAGGGGAAAAAGGGGTTTAGTCTGTAGGCAAAGCCTTCATCACCAAACTCACTCATCAGGTCATTTCTCCTGACACACACAGCTGCTCCTGTAGTCAATGCCAACACCAGTGGGCTGATAAACAAACACAAAAATGGGATAGAAAATGGTACTAAATGATCTTAGAGGCAGTACACCAATACTTTTAGCATGCACCTAATTCAAACAAGAATGATGGACTGGGCTGAATCATGCAGATTAAAAAAAAAGGACTCAGGTCTAGAAAAATATCCATAATCCGGCCAGCCGAGTCTCAGTTCCATTCCCCAGAACAAAAACAGGGATACCTCTCTTTCACTGTAAATGCAGCAGAACGCAGAAACAAATCTGATCACCTTAGTGCAGAAAGCCCTGAAACCAGTCAGTGCACTCAGCTGGGAAGAAGTCTGAACAAATTCAATGTATCAATCGTGTCTTCAGCATTTTGGGGTTCAACCCACCCCCGTGGAGTGTAAGCTCCAAACACAACTGGAGTTCCAGTGCACGTTTCGAATTCACATCTTCCTTTCTGACTCCACGAACACACAAATCTCCATCAAACACTGATCCAGGAATGAGTGGGCATTTTAGCCCTAGGAATTAATGCAAACTGGACTGTCTGAAAATCCCTTTTGCATTTTAGGTACCTGCAAGTGGGATTGGGCAAAGAGCACGATAATCCAAACTCTGAGACAATAACACCCTCCTAAAAAAAGTTTTTAAAAAATCTATGGCCACAATATTCTTGAATCTTGATACTGGCAATGTATGTTATTTTCATTCACAGCTGCACATGTACATGTGCATGTTCAGCACTTTTGCTTTCAACACTCTTACATCCAGCTACCCATTTAGTGCCAGATTTAACTGGGTCTGTCTCGCATTGAGCTGAACTGACTCAGAATTTAAACACGTTAGAAAATGCCACTTGTCAGAGAAGGTTGGAGAACCAGCCTCAAAATAAATAACCATCCCCAAGAATATTATGGCTTGGAAGAATTTCAAGAACTTGAGTCCCTGATGTTTGCAAAATGAAAAGGCCTTTGGAAATGCACTCGCATCAACATTTTTACCTATTTTGAATAAAAAATATATAGTATTTATAAAATAAAGACAGCAGGCCAAAGAAGATTGGCCAGAATCACTCTGTAAAACTGTTCTGTTAACTCTGTAACTTAAACTTATAAAGCCTTGGGACATCTGGACAGCAGGATTTCTGGAGAAGCACTCTAGAATGCAGATTCCCATCAGACAATACTTCAGGATGTTTTCTCATCTTGAAGATCCACCTGTTTTCTGCCCCTCGAAACTGAAGTCCTTGCCAAGAGAAGGGATGTTGGCTCCTGAGAGGGAAGCTGAAATTTAAAGAAATAAATGTGCAACTATAGCACTGCTGTGATGAGCGATCGAGGGCTGATCTGGGCTTTGGGAGTGGTTTGAAAGCCATGAAGAATGACAGGAAAATGCTGGGTTTGCCTGGCCTGGTGGAATGCAGGATGCAGCCCTCACTACTGACAGAAAAACACTCTGGGGTTTTTCTTAGTGGAACAAAGTGGGCTCCTACAACGTGCCAGAAGCCCATTGACAGCAGTGTGGAGGGGCCCTGTCTGCCAGGGGAGCCAGGCATGGGTTGCAGTGCTCTGCCACACCACAGTTATCGACTGCCTCGGAACAGAGAGGGGCAAATTCCATCTGACAATTCCACCTCCTGCAAGTGGGACAGCAGAGGATGCTCCTGGAATCTCGGTCAGTTACATACCCCTGGGAAAACAGGACACTGTGTCCTCCTCACTGCCTGCAGCTCCTGGGGCAGGATGTGTCCCCTGCTCTCCACATCAGGGAATGTTCTGGAAGCAGCACCCGCCCCAGCTGGTGTCAGCTGTTGTGGGACTCACCTTTTCCAGGGGGAGAGAAAGCCTGGAGAAGGGAGTGACTGCTGATGTGATGTTACAAGGCACTTCCTTGTATTCCCAGCTGCAGCTTGGCTGCTCTCAGCTTCAGTTTAAGACTGCACCTGCACCTTCCCACACCTCCCATGGATCCCTGCACAGATTTCCCTTCTTGTCACTGTACAAGTCAGTGCAGGAGTCGTTCCTGCCATGTTTTCCAGAGGAGCTGCAGGGTTTGTGTCCTCCCCTCCACACAGAGCTGGTGGCTCTGGCGTGACCTGTGCCAGCACCAGCCCAGGGCCACTGAGAGCCTCTGCTTCCTTTTAGGGCCCCTTGAACAAGGGATTTCTGGGCAAGCTGGAGAAATACCGCTCTGCTAAAGCCCAAAGCTGTCCAACATCACTCCCACTCCCTGCAGAGAAGTGGTTTTGAGGCAAGTAGAGAAAGAAGCACTCACCTTTCTGATCCAGCTTTACACCACTGTGTTTTCACACTGCTATGTCTCCCTTTCTATGGCAAGGGATGAGGCTTCACCAGAACCTGCCCAATGAAAAACAAAGCAGTTAGAGGTAAATAAATTTGGTTTTCTCACTGAGAATATATTTTTCACTGAGCATGGGATTGTGTTTTTAAGGATCATTACAAACAAAAATAGAGAACCACTTGTCAGAGAGAACTGAGCAGCTGTTTTTAAACTGAGATTACTCTATTATTGGCTTTATTTATTTCATAACCAAGTCACAAGCTTTAAAGACACAAAGACAAATAAAGGTCTTGCAGTTTTAATGAAATATTTCAGGTCTTTCTGGTTTGACATTTCTACTGGTTTACTTCTGTTGTGTAAGAGAGAATCTGAATATTTCAGTTGAAAGGACCCACAGGGATCATCCAGTTCAACTGCCTGGAAATGTCAGTTATTTTATAGCCACTATGAACTGGGAGACTTCATATAAGCTCCAGACCATAATCTGGGGTCTGATCCAGCCAAAAATAACCTCACTGTCAGTGTTTTCACATGGAAGAATTAATTATTTCTCCAGAGAATTTAAAGTTCGTAAAAATTGGAAGAAGCTCTGACTCATTCTTAGAGAAGTTATTTTAAGCATCATTAAAAATTCACAAGAATGCTATAGTTTGCTATTTTTAAAGCCAATTTTGTTGTTTGTAAAACTCATTTGTGTTACCTTGTAACTACCAAAATGTTTGGAACCAACTGGGGAGAGCAGGTAAATTTACTCTGGCAATGAAGCTGGACAAAGCATAAAGCAGCTTCCTCAATGTATCCCTGCACTCAGGTGTTTGCATGTCTGTTTTCATCCACTCTCAGAGGATAAATACACCTAAAAAATCTAAATATTCTCTTTTTTGCAAGCACCACTTTATGTCCCAAGTAACTGTGCTGCATGCAGCAACACTTACATGCAAATACTCTCAGTTTGAGGCAATTTCAATTTCTCTAACCCTTGAAACACCCTCTCAGTTACAAGTAGAAAGCTGCTAAAAAAAAAAAGAAAGAATTGATTCCAAAGTGGAGCTTATTTTTAGTCTGTGCTCATTAATCAAGTCAGAGCTGCCCAGGGACTTAACCAACACAGTTTTTTTATTTGATTAGCTCTTTAATTCATCTGTTGGCCACTGTAGGCTGGGACAACTAATTTCCTTACCCTGAGGCTCTTCATCTATTCCATCCTCTTCCCACTGCTCCTCATTTGTCAGGAGAGGGTTCCGAGCCTCACTCAAGGCTCTCATTGGGAAAAAATGTCCATCCCCCTGGCTGCATGGAAAAAAGCAGAGAGGGACACTGCAAAACCAGCAAGTGACTCTAAAGGATGCCAAGTTCTCTACATTTTTTCTGCAAACAAAATTTTCTGTTGCCACGATTTCCCATGTTTACTTAAAATCATCTTTAAGCTTTGAAAAGTACCGTGTTTATCTTTCATTTTGGTTCTCAATTTCTTCAAGGTCTCTGGAATACAAAAGTTGAAACTTATGGCCCGGAATCAAGTAATTTTTAGCAGAAGGTAAATGTGCTAATTTGATCAAGTCATTTGAATACAGAAAAAAACCCCTGGAAAAATTAACTTGTGGACAGCTAGAAGTGAGGGGGAAACTAAGGAAAATATTTATTTAAAAAGACCAATTAATAGGTATATATTTTATCAATTTATTCCACAGATTCTTCAGGGCAGAAATCACACTTCTGTGTTTGAATGACACCCAACAGAAAACGGCCCCACTCTTACTGACAGACACATAAAAACCCCATTCCTGTGACCTAAACCTGTACACAAAATGGGAAAAACTGTAATTTTATCAGCTTTTAGCACTGACTCGATTATTACTTACCTAGAGGCAATAGGCAGCAACCAGAGCTTTTTTTCTTCTCCAAACACTTGCTGGAGATTCTTCACAAAGCCAAGATTGAATCCATTTTTATCTGGGCCATTTTGAAACACTGGAGCTGAGAAAGCCTCTGCAAACAGAGGCAATTTCAGTGGAAAAAAAATGAAAATCAATGCCATTTAAATGTGATTTACCAGATTGTAGAGACACAGCACTACAAAGTTTCAAAACAATAGTTCTTCCCACTTTGCAAAGCCTGTAAAGACTTTCCAACCAAAGGCAGGAATTTGGTCATGCAATTGAACCTAGAGAACAGTCAAACAAACCCACAATGGGTTGCTTCATCCAGAGAATGAAGTTAAAAGATCTTTCACACCGTGAGACTTGATGAAATGCAGAGGGTAAAAATTTCCAGGTAAAAGTCTCTGCAGAATGAAGTAGGTTGCTCTTCAATGCATATTCCAGAAGTGGCACTGCGAGTTTAAATCACCTCACTCATTAATGTTACCATGAACAAGCACTAGGGACAAACAAATGCAAATAAACTCTGGGTTGTGGTGAGGCATAAAATTAAGAGAGGGGAGAAGAACCCTGAGTGCCTTAGCAACAATTTGATCTCCCTTCTCAGCTGCTGCACAGGTCTGATCTTTTGGGATGAGCTTCAGTGCCCCATGAAATGACTTTTGAAGTAAAAAACTTGATAAAATCAGAATATTTGCTCACTCTTGATAGTGTCTATTTTGTTATAAAACTTTATCCAAAAAGCTTTGAGAGTGAACATTTATCTGAGGAAAGGCAAAAAAACTACTTGGGAAAATGATATTATTTTAGATGATAATGTCTTTGGTTTTACAGTCACAATTTCTTTGCCTTTATCAGTGAAGATGGACACGGTGTTTCCCAAACTCACTAAGGTGGATTGGAATCCAGCATAGGAGCATAACAAACCATTATTCCTGAAAAGCTGCACTCATTTCAAAGCAAATGTAGTTTTACGTATGCATAACGCTTTTATAATTGGACTTCTACACTTTAAGGCTCTGGTTTCCCTAACAAGGCTTTTGTCACACCAGCTAATAAATGCAGCTCATTTGCAGTGACAAATTTCTGCAGCTTGTACCAAGATCTTAAATCTTCCTCCCCTCATAAAGCAGCAAGAATGTACAGAAATAGAACAAATGCCTTTTTCCTTTTCTTTTTTTCTTCTTACAGCATCTTTGGTGTGTCTTACTGGAAGGAGACAGACAGAAGAGCCTCACCTAGAGTGGATCTGTTCCTGCTGACGAGCCAGCAGTGGTAGCCAAACAGAAACATGAGGCTTACAAAGAACATGATCGCCACGAAGAGAAGGAAAAGGATGTGAAATTTGGAACGTCCATTGGTCAGCTCACCCTGGAGAGGAAAGCAACACAGAACAAGTGATAGGAACAAATTAAAGATGGAAATTCTTTGTACTTAAAGAAAGATAATTTCTAAAACTCCTATTGGGAGTTCTCAAACTTTTATAGACAAAAGTCAACCTTACTATAAAAAGCAAAAAGAGACAAAGAAACGAATGTGGTTCATTTCCCCTCCTGTACCACAGCACAAAGAGCAGGGGGTGTTATTAACTCTTTCTATGGCTCAGAGCCAGCCCACCACAGCTGCCCAGGTGGGCAGGAGGAACACCCTGTGCCCACGGGAAATAAGCAGGCAGGAGCTCTCGAAGCCCTGTTTAAGTTCTGCTGAGTTTCCTGTGCATACATTAAAATTCTGCACCTTGCTCAAGGTAAGCCCAGAGAACCTGACCTCTGCAGCTATCGGGGAGTGTTAGAACTGAGCACAGAGGGGTGGGGAAAGTTTAAAAGCCAAGTGGGAACTTCCAAGCAGAAGAAAGGCTCCTTTCCCTCTACAGCAGAAGAGTCAAGCACTGGAGGTGCCCAGCAGCAACACGGGCAGGCTCTGGGGACCCCCAGGGCTCAGGGCTGTGCCTTGTAGAGTGTGGGGGACAATTAGTGCACAGCAAAATTACTTAAACACAAACATACAGAGTTATTGAGCAGAGGGGACAGAAACTAGAGGCCAAGGGCTGTCTTACTGGAGCCATCAGCTGCCCTTGCTTGCACACAAACAATCAGCAGTAACTGAATAAAGGCCTCCTTTGGTTCACTCTGGTTTTAAATTGAGAAAGGAGGCGTGTGTGGGCTAGAAAACGAACAAGGTGTTTTGGTTTTTTTTTTGACCCCTTTTTTTCTTCTCAGTAAATATGTACAAATCAATTCTGGGATCTCTCACATCAATGCCAAACATTGCAAGAGACACCCGTGCAAACACAAGGACAGGGAAGGGATAGAACCTCTCTGCCAGAAGCTAATCTGCAGTCTGAAATTCCTGAAGGCTACTTGCTTCTTGCTTTGTGCATTTTGGACATCTAACAGGGGCTGGACTCCCAAAGGGCCCAGGAAAACACCTCCCAGGAAAATGCAGCCCCTCCACTGCCTGACAGCAACAAAGCACCGAGAGTCACTAAAGCCCACGAGACTCACAGCAGATGAAAAAGGAACCGGATTTCATGACTTACTGTCCAATACTTAATGAAATACTTGAAGACTGTTGCAGCAATATACAAGCAATACAACAAAGAATAGGCTAAGAACAGTAGAAAGAATTTGTAGTTAGAAAATCCAATGCAGTTATTCACCCTAGAGGACAAAAGCAAAGTTGAAATCAGGATTTGTGCAGCACACAGTGGTTGTAACACAATGAGCACGACCAGTTTGGGGGGTTTTAAACCCCGTGATCACCCAATTCGCCAATAAGCAGCTCCCCTTAGTGGCCAACAGGGAGCAGAACTGAAGGCTCTGCTTTTCACTCAAGCCCTTCCTGTGGGCCAAGGAGAAGCACCGTTCAGATTTCTGGAATTGTTTTAAGGTTGGTACCACAGGTAAATGGGTCACAGAGGCAGGAGCTCGTTCCTCCTGTCTGGGTCTTGCCTGCCAAGGGAATCAGATCTGGCAGTTCTGTGCTACTTTATTCATTTGCAGACCTCAGGAGCCACCTCACCACTGCCTGTTTGTTTACATACAGCCCAATTAACCCCACCTTTGGTTAGAATTCTCCATGCACAGGACAGCTCTAGAAAGGAACAAGGGGATGTACAAAAACCCTAGTGGGTGTTTGTGTCAGAACTCAGGTTTGGAAAATCCTCTACAATTTTGATCACTGGGGAGGTTCAGGTAGGGAAATGTTTGTGTTGCTTCTGATTTCTTAAATCTTCCTTTTTTTTTTTTTCTTAAAAAAAGGAGGAGTTTAAGAAATTCAGTGGCAGCAATTCTCAAAAGTCTAAAGCTCAATTAATCCATGCAGCTTTCTGCACAGACTGTCTCCGACCAGATTATTCAGAAACAATCCACGTGCAAATGTTATTGAAAGCACCCCAAGTGCAGCTGAAACTCTCAGAGAGCCCAAAGGAAAGGCTAAGCTGGAGTTCCTTTCAAATTTTAATAATAGTTAATGAGTGAATTAGCAGTTGGGGTTTAAATTTTATCAATATAATAGCATTTTTACACATGGGTTATGGAGCAAACACGGATGATTTGTTAAAGTATCATTTCAGGCAATTTCAAAGTGCAATTATTTTATAAATTTCCCAAACTAAAGTGATGAATGGCCTAAAATGTGAGAGACATACAGACATAAGAGGCATACAGAAATATATGTAAGTAGCCTTTCCTTTCAGAAAACCACAAACCAGTATCTAGGACATACCATGGACAGTGATGATCCATTTTTAGCACACACCTGCAAAAGGACAAAAAAGAAAAATGGAAAATTCTTAATTGGTACTTCATTACCAACTGCAGATCCATAGCAAAACCTTTGATTTTTGTGAGATTTCTACATGATAGAAACTCAAAATGACACCGTCTCTAAGTTTTTTAAGGTACATAAAATTTTAAGATGGAACATTTCTTAGTGTTTGAAGACCAACTAATGTCCTTGGTTCCTGTGTAGATAAAGAGACATGAACATGATTCCTGCCCTAGAGCACTGCTGGCTGCAGCTGGAACAGAGACCCTGGGGCACCTTTTTGTGTAAAACACATGAAGGAGAGGCCCACTCACAGAACCTTGTGGTGACTGCACTTGGCTGAAGGAGAACCCGTAACTTACATGGCACAAACAGAGCAATGGTGACAACGATCAGGTTTGATCAGCTGGCATCTGTCACAGAACCGAATCCCTGGAATTAGAGATAAATTAACACCAAACAATGGAAAAGTGCTCTTTTTTTCATGTGTTAGTTAATCCTGCGCTCATTTCCTAAATATTCTTTTTCGTTCCTCTATCACTGCAGCAAGTGACTGGGTTTTTGCAGCTGGTGGTTGCTGCCAGGTCACAATCAGGTAAGCAACACTCACAGTTCTGATGGACACTTGCAGGTGGGGCAACAATCAGAGAAAGCATAAAATCATAGAACCATGGAATGGTTTGGGTTGGCAGGGACTCTCAAGTTCATCTTTTTCCACCTCCCTGCCATGGGCAGGGACGCCTTTCACTATCCCAGGTTGCTCTGAGCCCCGTCCAACCTGGCCTTGGACACTTCCGGGGGCAGTCACAGCTGCTCTGGGCAACCTGTGCCAGGGCCTCACCACCCTCACAGGGAAGGATTTCTTCCTAATCTCTAACCTAAACTTACTCTAAACCATACAGCTCAAGAGTGACAAACCAAAACTACACTTGCTACCACATTTATTCAGACTACCTACACTTCATTTCGATAATTCCCTATTTATTCCAGCTCTCTACTTCAAAATTCTTTGGCTTGCCCGACAGAAATGAGCAGGTCAGAGCCTCCAGTATGAACACAGATTTCTTTAAGCTGTGAAGGGAGTGCAGCAGGCATTTAATCACTGAACACAGTCCAGAAAACTGGCCACAGACGTCCTGCATCTCTAAGCCAGACTCCATTTTAAGTAAAAATTACAACAGATTTGGTTATTCTATTGCTAGTTCTAAACACAGACAGCACATGTGGTAACATCTTGCTTCTCAAAGGCAGCACCTGGCACTGCATGGGAGGGCGCAGGGCTTTTTTTGTTTTCCCTGAGAGCAAAGGCATTCAAATCCTTTGCACAGGAGTTAGTGGGTGCCTGCAGTGGCACTGGGAATGCTGTTGGTCAGCAGGATCCTCCGAGTGCCAGCCTGTGCTGCTGGAGTGTGTGAGGGTGCATTTGGGGCCACGAGCTCCGTGCTGAGCTGACCTCCGTTCCCTGTCCTCGTGTACACCGGCAGCTTCCTGGCGATCTCGGCGAGGATCTGCCTCTGCACCTCGGGCCTCTCCTCGTTCTCATAGCGCTCCTGGTCAGCGTAGGACATGTGGAACTGCAAGCACAGGCCACGAGAGGAGCAGTTACCCACGGGGAGCAGAGGGAGCATTTCAAATACAGGTGAGTTTGGAAACATTTTTACCTCCTGCTCCTGAGATTAATCTGGTGGGAAAATGTGGTTGTTAAGAAGATAAAGGGAGGTAGTGAGTGCTGGAGAGCCAGAATACTGTGAGACATCAATAAGAAATGAAAAAGTGAAATTAAGGCTCATAAAACAACTTACTAGAATTGTTCCTATTGCTGCCTTAGATGAATATCATTACTCACCTTTATAACACATTCAGCACATCTCTAGTGAGCAAGAACCTGTCTCCAGCCACAGTTTTATATTTTTAAAACTGGCATTAGTTGTTATTTATAAATTTACATTCCTGTAATCAGGATCAGAGCAAGGCTGTGTATGTTTGGAGTGCCACACAAATACCAACCTCATTCTGTTGCTTCAAACATAGTGTTTTATTAGTATTTCATAGAGAGGTAAGACAAAATGCAATTTAAAAAAATTAAATCTACCAATCCAAGCAACATGACAAAGTAAATAATTGGTAGAAGAGAATTAAAACACATTTGCCTCTGACTCTGCTCTCCAGATCAACCAGACTGAAGGATTTTTCAGTTCTCTTTAACACCTCTGCTTTTGGTTTGCAAGGAATGAAAGGTGTTGGGTCTCTTACCTTTTTGCCTGGTTGTATTGGGAGAGTGAAAACAGACTTCCAATATGTCCACACAAAGAGCACAAAGAGAATATGGAATACTACAAGATAGGCCACTAAAAACAAAACAAGAAAAAAACAGAAACAGAGCAATGAGTTCTTAAGCAAAGGTTTCCTCCATGATGGGCATAATTCAAATTTTTCACAAAAATGTAAAAAAAAAAAAAGAAAGGAAAAGACAGATGTCCATCCAGTGCCACCCATTATTGCAGTCCAGCTAAACCTTATGGCTCAGGGTCAGCAGCATCCCAGAGCTCAGGGGTGACCAATCTCAGAGCCTCCCCTGCTCCACCTGATCCCATTCCGTGGGTGAGGAAGATGCAGCTGTAAGAGAATTGTCCCACAGGGCAGGTGACAACCCTGTATCACTGGGAATGACAGGACTCCTCCCCATGTCCCAGGCACAGGCCCAGCAGAACTGCCTGGTGCTGAGCAGTGTAAAGGTTAATTTTGCAATGCTCCAGCACCTCCAAGTATTGGGCTTCAGTTCCTACTAAATGCAGTTGGGAAGCAGAGTGTGCACTGCCCGCTTATGCATGTTCCTCTTCTGAGAGCAGAGAGAAATAACATGAGCTTTATGTCACCAGAAAAAGCCAGATCTCTTATTAAACATCTTTTACATTTGCCACGGTTGATACAATAAAATAAATCAGGAAAAATTCCCTCATATTGAGCAAAACAGGTCTTGTGATTACTGAGGAAGAATTGTAAACCAGCAGACACAACCTTATCATGTGAAACCAGCACATGTCAGAGCAGTCTAGTTCAACGTGCAAACCTTACTCCAGAGCCTTTGGCATTAGCAGGCATTCCATGGACAGGGAGCCAAAGGAGCTGTCCTTCAGCTCCACAGACTATCTGCCATTTCTTTAACACTCAACTCATTAAGACATTATCAAACAGTTACAAGATAGTTTTATTTAAACACATCATTTAATTGCAATACCAATCTCATTTCCCCCATTTCATTTCATTTAAGCTTCAAATTCTAGAAACTAAGATTAAAATAACTACTTGGAAGGAGAAATCTAAAATCCAAACACTTCTTAACTATGTCAAAACACTTCTTTTCCTGTGTGAAAATTGGTAAAAAAGGCCAAATTCATCAGTGAGGCTTTCTAATGAGATGGCAAATGATGGGACACATCTCACAAGGATATGATGGACTGTGGGAAGGAGCCGTGAGTCACAGCTAAGTCATTCTCATGCTCCAAGCTGGTTTGAGATGTTATCCCTACACTACATGCAAGTGGAGCTCAGCCATTTTTAATTAATATGGAAGGAGATAAATCTTGCAACAGGTTTAATTTTGTTCATCAAGCAGCCCCGCAAGCGAGAGGAAGCTGACCTGGAGATGCACTAATAGATTAGGTAACTATTAGCTTTCTTCTGCTGAGCAGTCATTAACATCCTGCTTTCTGTAGTTTCTCTGTAGCAATTTCAAACATTAGAACTGCTCTATAGGGGAAACAGAATTTACTGGATGCAGCAATCTGGAGAATCTTTAAATGCCAGCTGGCACTGCTCTCCATGGAACAACTTACACTACACCTACTTCTGTCCTTCATAACCCCAGAAGAAGAAAGTCACCGAGAGAACACTTGGATTAGCCAAAAGCATCCAAAGCACCTCCAGCAAAGAAGGGGAAGAATGTTAAAATAGCCACTGACTCCTTATTCTTAGAACATGGCCACTGCCTCCACCAACACACCAACCTAAAGAGTGCCATTGAGCAATCCCTACTGTGTTATGACTTAAGATCTGTTAGTGGGCACCAGAACTGAGAGAAAAAGTTTATCAAAAATAGCTTTCACTGAAAGATCAAATGGAACAGCAAAAAAACCCAAGCGGGCTGCAGATGGGAACTAGTATTTTCTGTTTGGCTTGTAAAATCAGCTCTGGAACTGTGAAAGGGAAAGGGAGAAGAGGCATGTGGGTGTGCACAGACACACAGAGCTTTTCCTGAAGAGTCAGAGGACCAAAGCTTTTCTATGTTCTACCCATACTGTGACTAAACAGGGCATTTCCCAATGCACCCAGAAGGTGCAGCAGGCTGTGTACCCTCAGGAGGGTGCACTTACAGGAAGGAAACACTAAAAGAGGATGTACCTTTAAGAAACTGACAGCAAATATTTCTGATATTTCACCCAGAACATCTGTGGATCCTTTTACACAAGGGTTGAATGTCAAATAATAAATTATCACACGTACCTTTCTCCACAGGGTTGCTCACAGTCACTGGAAAAGAAAAAAAAAACGTGTCCACAAAGCAAATAGGAATCCCAGAGAAGTTTGTGACAAATAACATTTCTTTGTGAAATACAGCCATTTTAGGAAAAAATGTTCAAGTTCAAGAGGCAAAGACAGAACCCATCAGCGTCAAATCAAAAGCATCCGTAACAACTCTTCTTCACTCATGCACACACCCACAGCAAGATGTTCAGTAACTGTTGCTTGTGCTGTATTTTCCCTGCTTATAAAATATATTCTGTATATTTTGCATTAGAAATACGACACAATATGACACAATCCTCTGGTGACAGTGATAAGATCCCCAGGGCTCCTCTAGCAGCTGTCCAAGATGCATCTCTCTGCATTTACCACATACTTGCAGCTATTTTCTACTGGTCTCTAGGTGGTCTTGACCCTCCACTGTAAGCACTGTCCCAAAGCATTTCTGCATCAGAATAATTAAGAAGTTATAAATTTCTCAGCTTTGGCCAAGTCAGCAACTGCAATGACTCCATTGTTTTTACACTTCCTACCAGCAGAAATTTTACAACCCCTTCTTACTTCACCAAAATGAGAGAAAAGCCCCTACTAACAGAAGCCCTTTGAGCAACCAGCAGAAGGTACATTGTTCAATGTCTACTTGTAGTGACTATTTGAAAATCCATCCATTATTTTAAAAGCCAGCATCCAAGTTTAACAGAAGAGACAAGGACAGCTTTCTTGAACAGAAAACAGAGAGTCCTGTGATATTTCGACAGAGCACTGCTTGGAAGACAAAGCTCTGTGACACACAGCAGTGTAGATGAAAAAAGAAACTGAATCTTTGCTGTGTCCCTGCCCACTCAATTTCAGGTAAACAAGACTGTTAGGAAACCTTTAGTTTTTCCTTTGGTTTGCTGCCAAATCAAGCAATGAAGAGCTTTTCACAAACACTGCCTGGCTCCCTCCTGACCACACCTGCAGCAGGGCCTTGCTAAGGATTTTACTTGAGAAAAGAGCATAAAGACAGATGATCTAAAAGGTTCTATGGCAGGATCACTGTTGTCACTGTGGCAGCAACCACCAGCCAAACAAGAACTGAGGCCTCCTCCTATGACTCACTGGCCACCCCAGCCACTGAGAGCTCAAACCCAGCATCAGGAGATGCCTCCCAGACGTCACCCCCACAGCACTTTCAGTGCTCAGCACAACTGAAGATGCAAACCAAGGTTCCAGACAAAGCATTCACTATTTACGTGCTCCCAGCAGCTGAGAAGAGGCAGCCAGCTCAGCGAGCCTTGCTGTGTTAGAAATGTGGAGAGAGACAATGTCCCGGGAGATGGTTGGCAAGAAACAGCACAGGCCAACAGTTCGTGCTCAAATCCTGAAATAATTCAGTCATTTCAACTTCCGCAGAGATAAACTCCTCCACACACAAATAGAAGAGATGAGAGAGAAATGGGGGAAAAAAAAAAAAAAAAAAAAAGGGCGGGTGTGGGCAAATGAATGATTTTAAGCTGTAATTCCAGGCAGTGAGCTGAGCTCCTGCCAGCTGAACCACCACTTGCAGAGCAACACAGCCCCAAATCCAAACCTCACTCAAATCACCTGAGTCTCCTCTAACAGCTGCACTGAGACCTGGCATCAGCCCGTGTTCAGTGTTACTGGATTTGCACAGCACTTTTCAAAAGACTGACAGCATTCAGGAAAACACTTTACATTTTTTGTCACATGTTCTAATGACAGTTACATGCACCTCAGAGATATCATTCTATGTGAATTCTTGAAAGAAACAGCCCACAGTCTCAGAGATGGGATAAATGTGATGAAGTGTTTGGGGGCTTTGCCAAGCTGCTGATTAAAACAGACCAAAGAAGCTGCATTTCATTCTAGTTCCCATCAAGAGAAAACAACAGGTCTCACTGCACTGCCGACCCTAACAAACACCTGATTTATGTTTGTGCAGCACCAGAAGGCAGCTCCTGCCCCAGGAACATATCAGACTATCCTTTCTGGGACCCTGGTTTCCTTTATCTGCCTTACTCTGTCCTGAGGAGCCACAGCTCCTCCTCATAATTTCACAAATCCAAGCTTCCAGGCCTTCTCTACACCAGACCTTTTCTAGGAGCACACTCAACCAGAAATAACAAACATAAGAAACTTTGCAACTTACTATAGAGTTAAATTGCTACATTAAATGGACACTTACTAGCCAGCATAAAACTTCCTTTTCTAAAATGCCCTGTTTTCAGTGCTACTGTAACAACTCCGCTCCTGAGTGTGATTTCATGTAACCTATTTCTTTCCCTTACAAAATATAAACATAAAACGATTGCAAGGCAGGGCACAGACTGACGTTTGTTACCGGTTTGCTCATAAATCACATCTGGACGTTATCAAATCACAGCAACACTGGCTTTCACTGTGGGATCACTCTCCCAGCCCTCTCAAACGTCACCTCCCTGCTGGCAGGGACACACAAAACAAGCGCTCATGACTAAAAAACAGCACCCACAACCCGCACCCAGCCCGGCCGGGTTACAAACCCTGTGGAAAACAGGGCAGCACGCCCTAAACCCCCTCATTAATCCCGTAAAGGACTCGACTCGTACTGAAGTGTTTCTCCCTCTGCACGCATCGCTGCCGGGATGGGAGCCTCGGGACACCGCACCGTACCTGGGCGGGCGCGGGGCCCCGCTCACACCGGGGAGACGGGAGGAGGAGAGGATGAGGAGAACGGGGAGGAAGGGGACGAGAAGAGGAAAAGGAGAGAAAGAGGAGGAGGAGGAAGAGGGGAAGAGGAGAAGGAGACGGGGAACGGCCCGAAGCCCCGCGGGGGCCCCGGCGGTGCCGAGGCGCGGCCCGGGGCGGGCGGGCCCGGCTGGGCGCTCACCGAGGCAGAGCTCGCAGACGTATCCGTAGTAGGACCAGAGCAGGAGCAGCGCGATGAGCAGCACGGGCAGCCAGGCGAAGGCGCGGCGGCAGCAGCGCAGCCCC